>APFE030353238.1:282719-304570 GCA_000404065.3 Pinus taeda
CAGAAAAAAAGTTATAGCGAAAATGCCACGATGACCTATTTGCAGCAGTGAAACCCTAGAATCTAAAGCTCTAATACCAAATGTTATGAAACTAGGTCACAAAAAGATAGAAAAGAGAGATCAACGCCTTAGAATTCAGCGTCTTCGAGGGGGCAACCTCCTTTACATTACACAAATGAACAATTCTTGGATGATTCAAATGACAAAACCTCATTTCGATATATAGGAGTCTATGGAGTCACAATATAACCCAGTCGACCTAACAATAATAATATAAAACCACAAAAATAACAATAGAGGGATTCTATGGGGCACATTAATAAAAATATGGGGACAATAGGAGCTCAACAATATTAACAAGGGATACAACTACAATAGTAATGGGGTAATCACTAGTATTATAGGGACCTAACACATCAGTTGGGTCCAATGGTTGAAACCCCAAGCACACATGAAAAGGACTATGATCAATAGAGTTATGGAGGGCTATATTATAGCTATGTTGAAAATATGGAAGATTTTCATCCCATGTACGCGAGTGTTTGTATTGTACATCCGTAATATATGCACAATCGTCCTGTTGACCACTTTTGTTTGTCCATCTAATTGGGGATGACAAGTAGTTGACTTGGTCAACTTGGCATCCATGAGACACCATAGGCTGGACCAAAAGGTGTTGAAGAACCTGTTGTTCCTATCTGAAATAATGGTCTGAGATAGCCATGGTTGGTGGATGGCAAACATTGCCATGGTTAGTGGATGGCAAACTTGACATGTAACCCACACAGAGTAACTCCTAGGGATTGTCTGAGGTAGTTAGAGGAATCTACAACCCCTGTTTTTTCCATGGTTGGTTTAGCAATGACATAAGTGACATGATATGATATACCGCTAAATCTCATGTCAAAGATTTGGCAAGTAGAAATAATGTTCAAGTATTTCTAGTTCCTTCTGCACACTAAAGTGCCCTACCACCCAACTCTAATGTGCCTCTTAATCAGCTTGGCAAGCTCAGTTGAAAGAACACAAAAGTGGCCTAGGTAGCACAATAATGCATCCTGGAGGTGGAAGCCTAGAACTTGCTTGTTTGCTAACAGCATCTAGTATGTGGCAGGGAGTTCTGTGTCGTTGATGTATAACTGTGGCCACCCAGAGGTCTCATGCCCACAAGAGTTAAGAATTATGGTTAGCACCACAACTAGGGCCCAACTAAGGGAGCCTCCAACACAATTAGTGCTACCCTTCTCGTATTTAATGTTCAAATGAAATTGTTATAGGTATGCGGACTGTTTTTTATGGCAATCAAATTATAACTTCCGTTGTATCTACATAAATTGTAAAGGAATATCATCAGTGTGGATGATCGTCCCCTTCCCCATAATGTAATGCTTCCATTGTCGGTAGGCCTGAACAATGGAGTACATCTCCTTATCGTAGGTGGGGTATATCCAGACAATATCAGAGAGAGCTTCACTGTGATAGGCCACCGAATGTCAAAAGTGAGGACTACACCAATAACATAGTCAAAGGCATCTATCTTATCTCAAATGGTTGTTGCAGGTCTGGTAGGGTGAGGATTCGTGCAAAGCAAAGGCAATATTCTAGATCATCAAATGCCTCCTACTGCAACTCAAATCAAAAACAACTTTGCTTTAGCTCCTCACTTGGTCACTTGACTTAAGGGCCAAGTGATATAAGAGAACCTCAACACAAATCTTCGGTAGAAGTTAGCAAGACCCAAGAAGCTACAAAGCTTTGTTAGAGTTGTTGGGGTTGGCCAATCCCAAAAGACTTGGGTTTTCACTGGATCCACATGCACAACCTTCTCATCAATAATGTAGCCTACGTATTGGACCTTGTTCATACCAAAGGAGCATTTTTCCAAGTTAGCACATAGCTTGTGTTGCACAGAGTGTGAAGAACCTACTTAATATGCTACAAGTGTTATGCCCAACTCTCATTGTAGATGAGCCTTGAGGATATCATCCAAATATACAACCACAAAAGAATTGGTGAAAGGCCACAAAATATCATCCATCAGCCTCATGAAAATTGTGGGGCTATTCGTCAAACCAAAGGGCATGACCAACATTTCAAAAAGACCCTCCTTGGACTTGAAAGTAGCCTTCCATATATCAGTTGGTTCTATTGGGACTTGGTGGTACTCGGACTTCAAATCAATCTTACTGAAGTACTTTGCCCCCTTGCATTGGTCAAGAAGATCCTCAATCAAGGGAATTGGGTATTGGTTTGTGATTGTGATTTTGTTCAAGGCTTGTTAATCAATGTATAATCGCCGAGTCCCATTTTTCTTTTCCACGAGTAAAATTGGGCTTCAACGAGGAGAGGAACTAGGTCGAATGTGCCCCTTTTGGAGAAGCTCTTGGACTTGGCACTTGATATCCTCATTTTCTAGAAGAGAGTGGTGATAGATTGGCTCATTGAGGAGAGATGCATTAGGGGTCAAATCAATTGAATGCATGACTTGCTAGTGCATAGGTGCCCCAGTAGGTGAGGAGAAGATGTCTTTGTATTCCTTCATGGCCTTGTCCACTTGCTTCTATTGCGTGGAGGGGTCCTAGGTGGAGGCTATGGATGTTGCCAAAATCTTCCATACTTTGAGAGTGAATTAGGAAGAAGACAAATTTATCAGCCTTGGAAATAACCTTACTGCATTGTTTATCAGAGATCAAAGAAACGGTAGTAGGTGGAGCTACCTTTATTATCTTGTATAGTTGTCTACCCACAGTAATAATAACACGACAAGGTTTATACTCATATACAGCATGACGCTTCCACAAGTATGGTTGGCCTAAAAGAACATCACAAACTTCAAGGGGAGCAATATCACACAATACTTCGTCCTTGAAGGGCTTGATGTCCTAGGGCAGGTGGAACTATTGGCAAAGCCACCCGATGCGTATGGCTACGAGTGTGGTGTTGTCGACAAGTCTAACCGCTTAACAACCTCTACCGAGATGACGCTCTTTTGACTTCTACTATCGATAATGAAATGCAGTGGACCACCCTCCACCCACATTTGTGAGTGAAAGAGGCGCTCACCTTCCTTTAGATCTTCAGGCTCACTTTGTTGGACCTTGGTGATGGCAACGATGGCACTGGGTTCTACATCAACAATATGATTCCCCCTGTCCAAGTCTAATTCAGAGTCAGAACCTACATATGACTCTGAGGCTTTTAGCTCAGCCACTAATCGCTGCCTTGCGCAACATTCATCGGTATTAGGGGACAGGCTCTTGTGGAACTCGCACCATTTTCTTGTGTCTTTCTTCGTCTTCACATTACCATTCTTTGTTTGCGGCTTAGATGGGTTGTCATGGGATGGTCTACCCTAGCTCTGTCGTTTGTTCTACGATTTGGGGATGCCCTTTCCCTGCTTCTACTGTGACGCATTTGCAAATACAAAGTCTCGCTTCTTTTATTTAAACTTTTGCTCAATTTTGATGGCATATCGATATGTTGCACCTGAGGAGATGTCCAGAAATATCATTTTTGTTTGGATGTATTTGTGCAAACCTCCATGGTAATTGAGCATTAGATGTTGCATGAAGTCTTTGATAACTAGCTTGCTGTGCAAGGTATTGAAGATATTTGTAAACTCTGGCACTGTTTGGTCCCTCTCTTGTCGTAGTATGGTCCATTTCCTATACTAGTCTTTGTAGCTTCCAACAAGGTAATGTTATTCCTTAATAGCATCCGTAAACAATTGTAAACAATGCGGGTTCCTCCATGGCCTTTCACTCACAATAAGTCTCCCACCACCAATCCTTGACATGGAGGACGTTGATTTTTACATGGTCTTCTTAGCTAATAATTATCTTTGATGATTATTATCCTTTTTACATTCTTATCATTAGTTCCATCATTCAATAATTACACAAAAGACATCAACCATATAGCAAATAAGATAATAGGATCATAAAGATACAACCACACAAAGAACATGTGATATTACCTTGGGAAAACCCTCAATGGGGGAAAACCCAGCTAACCTTTTCCTTAGAGAATCAATGCAACAAGAGATAAATCAAAGTCAACAAGATGACCAATCTCCAAAGACTAAGTCATCCCTCCACCACATTGTTCACAGAGGCTTTGCAACAAGGTCACAAAGCGTCCTCCATGTAAGAATTTGCGTTGCTTCCAACTCTACGTTAAGCCACCTTCTTTGTTGTCAACACTGCTCTGCACTCCTCAGCATCTAACTACTACTAGTTTGCAACTATCATTCTGGTACTGATTACATCAACTTCCACTGATCCATCTTGCTACTGAATATTGTGGGCCCTCGTAACCAGGTAATGATCCATGAGCTGAACTCCTCAAGGACCCTGCCCAATCTTTGTAGCTCTCTAGGGCTGCAACACCAAATCACCCCACCTCACACATGGAGGTATATCTGAGAACATAGCAAACTCTTCCGCTAGCCTAGAGGAAAGCTTGTCTATTTCCGAAGATGCCGCCTGCTGATCCTGCTTCTCCCACTTGTCCTTCTTCCTGAGAGGACGCTCAACGCTGTAGTGACCGAACTCACCACCCTTGAAGTACTTGAACTTTGACAGGTTCTTCTTCTTCTTCTTCTTCTTCTTCTTCTGCTCTCGCTACCCCAAACTAGGATTCTTCTATCCAAGGGCCACATTCTCCTCCTCCTTCACACCCTTCGATCTGCTACTCCTGCTGCCACTGTTGGAGCTCTTAAGCAAAGCTCGCCTAATTTCCTCCTGCTGCAAATCCGTCGACATCCTATCCCATCTAGGAAACGTCTCTCTGCCTAATATACTATGGATGAAGACTTGCCAACCCCTTGAGACACTATTTAGTGCCAACTGTACTAACTTCGATGGTTGAGGCGCTGCCCCAACAACTCCAAGTTGATCTCGGACCTCTTGAATCTTGGTGAGGAAGGGAGTTATGCCTTCTCCCTTCTGCATCTTAATGCATCTGAGCATTTCTTTTAGTAACATCTTCCATTGCGCGATAGAACCCTGATATAGCGTGGAGAGCTACCTACATTTATCTGGTTGTACCTTTGTCAACCAAATGTGAGTTGATCTCCAACAACCACTTTGCCCTTGCCAACTCCTTCCTGTGTTCTTTGATTTGATCTACATCCTAGGGAACTGCCACCACATTATCTATGTAGGCTTTTAGGCCATATTCATCTAGAAGGAAGGACATCCTAACCCTCCAGATGACGTAATTGGAAGCTCCATCCAACCTATCATGATCTTTAAAGCCCTATTGTCACCATTTCTGAACAAGTCGAAAACTCCCTCTTTCCCTCTACTTGGTTGTTGCTCTGTTACTCACACTCCCTCATGGAATGCGCAAATCTGTTAGCCGCTACTGCCAATCTACCTGGAAAGTTGAACTTCTAAGACTTGAAGTTCCCTCAGAGAAATTTTCCCTCTATTGTGTGTGCTTTTCTCTTCTACCTAACGTTGGTTTTCCTACTAGAAAACCCTCTGCATCCAACCAAGGAATCTGCTCAATGAAAACCTGAGTCATTGTTTCTCCCTCTAACCCGCTAGAATCACTAACCCGAGCAACTAGACTTTTTTGCAACCCTACAACTGAAAATTGAATTCATGCCCCAGCAATTCTGCTTGCCTGTTTGAGTATTGCGCTGCCTCTTAGGAATTTCGGCCTGTTGTTCCAACTAAACAGCGATCCCCTTCTCTACTTCTGAGCTTTCCGTCTAATCACTCACACTCTGATACCATGTGAAAATTTAATTTATCACAGCAACTGGCAATTATTTTCTTAATTGTTAATTTATTTAACAATTTATTTGCAGTCTGCTATGACAAATACCAAATAATTCACATTGTAATTTTCACAAATAAACTGTGAAAGAAAAATAGCGTTGGAATCTCAGAAAATCTAGCGTGCACACACATAAATTTTACACGGTTATTTTTTGGACAATTGTCCCCGGAAAAACCCAACTTGGGAAAATCGGTGCAACATCTGAGGGTTTTATTATTATGCAATAGTGAAATCCGAGTACAATCTATGGATACCCAATTGACAATCCAAACATCCAGAATATCAAGGCAAAATTATCTAAGGGAATTACCCTTCTTCCACAAGCAACCTCGGCACAACTTTCCTTCAGAAACTCGTCCTCCTAGAACCCTTACGCTGGCCTCTGCATAGTGCTTGCATAGGCCCTATGATGTCTAGCCCGAAATTGCCTCTGATGAAGTCGTTATGCCTGTCTCTGTTGAGGAACTCACTTCTCTGACACTCTAGAAGTTTCGCTCAGCCTCTAGAACTGAAAATGAATTTTCCTCCAACTAAATCGAGTTGCTCTTCTAAAGCAACTGCGCAGTCCTCTATGCTACTGCATTTGGAATAAATCGGCCTCTTGGTGCAGCCTCTCCGGATCTAGAAAACTTCCTATGGATCACTTTCTTTGCCCCTCACTATCTTTGCTTCGATCTCTAGCTCTCCAACAACTACTACCGCTCTCTGGAAATCGATCTGCAAGGAAATTGAACAGCTTAAATGTCTTCTCCAAGTGCCCATTGACTTCTTATAATCCTCTGTTGGAGCATCAATGGCCAAGATTAAAACTTAATTAAGAGCTAGGATCGTCTTGAAGTCAATCTATGTGAGTTTCTAGACTATTCTTACCTTGACTTAATTAATTCTGATTAATTAACCAGTTTTCCTAAGTTTAGACTTTGGAAACATTAAAAAATTAGGTTAATAATCTAGTTAAGTCAGCTCTAGGTGGAATTTCCATAAACAATTTTTGGGTTTTGGAGATATCATGTATTCTAGCCTCTCCACCCAATTTCGTGGCTAGAGCACATTCAATGCTACAGAAACTAACATTTTGAGCCACTAAAGCATTTAAACTGCCAACCCTGAAAAAACACAAACATATCAAATGGTAACTTCTCTAACCAATCCTCAGTAGTTTTTTCAATATTATAAGAAGGTTTTCAAGGCTAAGAAGATACATTGATACTTTTGGACTTCATAAAGGAGCATATATTTCCTTGTGTAGCAAGGAAATCGACTATAGCATTCACTTTCAGAATGAAGGGTTAAAGCATATTCTACTAAATGGCCTCCCTCCTCAAGGTGTTTAGGCTCATGAAACCCTCCCATCATATGAGTAGCTTTAGGACAAGGCAAGAATCACTTTCGGCACAAAAATAATAGGCCCAAGACCTTGCTCTCATCAAGAAGATGAAGAAAGGTGTGAAAATAAAAGGAAGCCCACAAACGATAAGGAGAACGATGAATCCTTTCTTGATTTTGGTGATAAGAAGAGTCATTTTACATGTTACAATTGTAACAAGAAAGGACACAAATGTCCAAAGAGAGTCTAGAAAATAAAAACTAAACAGCCACAAATACGAACCTCCTCCAACTTCTACCTAACCTCTTGAACGTCCCATGTATGCATACAAGCTATCGTACACACACCACTTCTCACAAGCTTGATCCTCATTAAGGAGGAGTAAGGCAAGGAGAGCATTCATTCTTCAAGTGCAAAGTTGGAGAAGAGGTGAAGAGAGGGAGAAGGAGAAGGAAGGTTGAGATAGTCATTTGCTAATGGAGAGAACCTACAACAGTTTGGAGAGAAAACCTTCAGCATGCAAATCGAGGAGATCAGCTTGAGTTTCTAGGCAAGAAATCAGACACGCAAAACAAGGAGATCAGCCTGAGTTTCTGGGCAAGAAATCGGGCACGCAAACCAAGGTAAAGCAAGCAATCGTTGAAGGTAATTTTTGAGGGGCTGAGGGTACATTCCAACATATTTTTCGGAGGTCTAACAGATCTGAAAATAGAGGAGTCTTAGCACAATTTTCAAGGGAAGGACAAGCTAGAACTTCAAGGTGAAATCTACGGGTTTGTAGCATGCATTTCAAGGCACAATCTACAAGGCTGAAGCACACATTTCAGTGGGTAGAGAGCATTGACAATGGCACGATATTTGAGATCTGGAAATCTCTAATTTGTGCATAGGAAAGCAGACAATGGCACAAATTCCTATGCAGTGTTGTCAGGACCAGACCGAATCAGTCTAAAATGGTTGGTCCAACCAGTCTTAGGGAAAAATTAGTTCGCACCAGTGACCTGAACCGCATTTGGCCGATTCGGTACTGACCTGGTCTTTTTTCACTAAATTGGCCAATTTTGTACGTTGTTGCGAAGGACTCTTTGAACACAATTTTAAAATAAAACAATGATTTATGACAGGAGAAGACTAGTATTTGACCATATTGCCCTACTAATGCTATGCAAGAGTAAAAGTGACATTCTCCTTTATCTTTCATTTTCATCCTTTTATTTAAATTTTTAACATTACCATGAAATGACTCAGGATGTTTGAGAGTGGTTCTAACCAATGTTTTAAAAACCAGAACCAGTGACCGGACCGGTCCACCTAATGAACCGGGTTTCCAACCGGAACCAGTCAAACCGGCACTGGTCAGGTCTAATCGAACTGCTTTAAAAAAATACATTAAATAATTAATTTTTAATGAAAAAACTATTTTTAAGATTTAAAACCATGATTCCAAGCAAATAGAAACAAAATATGCAAGGTTTTCTCATTTATATACCATGTAAAGGTAAATATATCAAAATGGCATCGAGTGCAATACATATCCGCAACAAAATACATAATCAATGAGGCTCTAAATGGCCTCTAGAGTCCGAAAATAATGCTCTAAGCTATGGGGTCACTGAACTACTACAAGTCTACATATCAGTGATCAACAACATGATCACTCCTCATCATGATCAAACTCATCACCACTACTAGACAAAATATCATCAACATGAGCTACATATATAATATGCCTCCGAGTTTGAGGACTCCTAAAACTCCTCTTCAACTTTAGCAGTAGTAGCAAAAATAGACATCAAACTACCAATAACTGATCAACATGGTCACTCATGAAACTCATCATTGATTCAACGCTAATAGAAATACATAAACATCATCAACAAGAGATACATGAACATCATCTAGCTCAAAGTCTTCAGACTTGGATTGCTCAACCTTATAACATGATATAAATTGAAAAGTTTAACATGCCTAACCAATGATTTTGGTTTGAGTGAAGGGTTCATCTCCTCAACCTTATAATGTGGTAGAAAAAGATTGGTATGCCTAACTAGTTGTTTTCCTTTGAGTGAAGGATGCATTCCTGTTAAGGCCATGGTAGAGGAGTTCAACAATCAGTACCACCAACATCAACAAAGTTCAACCATCAATGCCACCACGATCAAGGTTCTTAAAGGGCTTCTTGCTCTTGATCAAATGCCAATCTCATACCCTCACGCATGCTAGAATCAAATGGAAACATTTCAAACACTCAAACCATGAAATCCTAAAAACCATTAAGTATGTTGAATTTTGAGTGAAATCTAAAATTCTAGTTTCTCCATATGAAATCCAATAAGGTCGAAACCACTCTCAAACATCCTAAATCATTTCATGGTAATGTTAAAAATTTAAGTAAAAATGACATTTCTTTTAATTTTAATTAAAATTAAAATTAAAATAAATGTCATTTTTACTTTAAAAATTTAACATTACCATTAATTGCCAACATTGTTAGGGTTGAGATGCGTCAGGAAAACGAGGGTAGGCATGTTTTTCTTGGAGGGACTATTTTTGGAGCAAAACAACCCCAAATTTCCCTCAAAACAGCTTCAAAACTCACAAAAATGCATTTTATGGGGGTTATAGTTACCCTGGCAATAAACCGGTCGGTTTAGGACAAAACTGGTCAGTTTGACCACAAACCAGCCGGTTAGGACCGGTTAGGGCAAAAAAAAGGCGAAATGAGGAGGTAAACCGGGTTTTTAAGCCGATTTGACCCGGTGGGCTTGTTAACCAACCGGTTTGACCGGTTACCAGTTCAGACCGGTCGGTTTTTGAAACACTGGTTCTAACCTCATTGGATTTCATATGGAGGAAGTAGTATTTTAGATCTCACTCAAAGTCCAGCATACTTGACAGTTTTCTAGGATTTCAAAATTGGGGGGATTGCAATGCTCCATTGGATTTCGTCATGTACGAGAGTATTGGCACTAGTATTTAATCAAGAGCACCATGCCCTCTATGTACCTTGATGTTAGTGGTATTAGTTGTCGAACTTCTCTATCATGAGCCTACTAAAAAATGTACCCATCACTCAAACAAAATCTAGACTTGACATGCTATGTTTTTTTCTATCTTATTTTAATGCTTAGAGGGTGATATTGATGATCAAGATCCCAATATAGGCAATGATTTTGATGATATGTAGGTATTTATTGTCGTGTGATTTTTTTTGGATGTTAAAGGCCAAGTGGAGCTTGTTTGTTGATGTATTTTTGGTTTAGAGATGGATTACACTTGGTGCTATTTTGATAATGTGCACCCTTACATGCTATATAAATGAGAAATTTTGTTTATTTGTGTATAAATGGTTTGGATTCATATGTATGCACAAGAATATATATATATGTGTGTGTGTGTGTGTTTTTCTTTAAAATTTCAATATTTTGTGTTTTTGGTTTACCGGTTTTTTTGGTCCAATTTTCTAACCAGTTCCCAGTCCAGAGGGTCTACCAATTCAATGATCATTTTGGTTCTGATATCATTGTTCCTATTTAGTAACTGCTAAACCTATGGCACAAGTTTCCATATCTATGGCACGATTTTCTAAGAACCTGGCACAAATTTCAATGGAAAAATTAAATACTTTGATGTATAATTAATGTTGTAATAGATTCTCTGAGATAAGCAAATAAAATCCTCCTTCAAGTTCAATTTATGTGCATGCTTGTCTAAATTTTTCTTATCAGCTGAAAGAGAAAGTAAAAGAGTAGTGGTAGCCTAGCCGTGTTTCTTTTGAATTTTATATTCATGTTATATCAGCGTTTAACCATGGGATGTGGGCATTAAATATGATGTGTAAAAAAAACTAAAATCGGGAGGGGTTACAAGAAACTTAAATTTTCTACAAAAGCTTATTTATGGCAATGTTTGATGGCAATCTCGTAATGTCTTCTCATTTTTCTCAATTTTCAGAACTGACATCTTTGATGATGTAAGACAATATGAGTTTTTGAGTGGTACAAAAGTGTCGTACTGTGAAGTGATCTAACCATCCCACATTAGTCTCCTATGGAATGTTGCAACTACTAGAAACTTGGGATGAATTGTTATCATAAGACTAGATTATGGTGACATCAATATTTTCTGGAATATAAGTCACTTATTTCTGGTCTGAGTGATATGGATTTGCAAATATGATTTGGGTGTCGATAAGGAGTTCTTGTGATATGATTTCCCCTTATCTTGTTTGTGGTGATTTCTTGATTTACATGAGTTATCTGAATTCCTCCACATACGAAAGTTGCCTAATTGATCATTGAAGCTTCACTTGAAATTTTCGTTATTTGAACCACAACATCTGCATATGCTTTTACTTCAACTAGTTTGTCATCTTCTTGAGTTACGATATTGATTGAATCAATATTCGTTCATTTTTCTTCAGTTTTTGGTAAGCTTCCATTAAGTTTCTTCTCGAGAGCTTCATTTTATGTGTTAATTTGTACTTCGTAGCTTTACATTTCTTGACTTGTGCATGTAGTTTCTAACTATGATCTTTTAAATGAGAAATTTCTTTATTTTTATTGGAGATGACTTCTTTAAGCTCTCTCTGCTTTTTAAATATATATTTTTTTATCCTCTTGAAGCATTTGTTTCGAAATATCCTTAAAGTCTTGTGATGAAAGCATTATTGATTTTGAATTCATTGTCATGTCCTAGAATGTGATCATTTTCTTCTGGTAAGGAAACATCAAAAAAAAATCTCTATGTTTAACATGAACACTCCAAGTTCTTTAAACCGAGGTAGACCAAAAATTATGCCAATCTCTTTGTTATACATAGTTTTGCGCTGAATTGAGATATACATTCATAATGATTAATTGTCGCTTGTAAACTATTAACTTCATACTCTTTGCCAAAAATATTTTCTCTTTCACCAATATTTGGCTAAATGATAGTTGATTCGCAAAATTAATGTTGATGTAATTTTTCGTTGTCGCTTGCACTAATAACAACATTAATTTCTTTCCCTTGAATACTCCATTTTAATGTAAATAATTTGCAATCTGCAATTGAAAGACTGTTATAGGAGAATCTTCCTTCCTTCCTTTTTTGCTTATAATCCATTTTTATTTTCTTTAGAGGTTGACTCCCTTTTCGCTTTTGTTGATAATTTCGTCAACAATACTTTGACATCAATGATAAATGACCCTTCTATTATTTGTACATAATTCCTTTTAAATTCCAAAATTCTTTTATCTCTTGAACACCTTGTAATATACTTTTCCCTGAAGCTTGGAGAATTAAATAATTCAATTATTATTTTTATTTTTTATTAATATAATTTTTTAATTATCTTAGAAGGTACTTTGATATTTTATTAAAACTTTATTCCTATTTTAAGTATAATTCACATTTTCCTTTCTAAGAAGGAGTCCACTTTTAATTTTCTTTTCTTAATTTTTTCCTTGTACTTTTACTTCTCGTCATCTTCAAATATGTATAGAATTTTTTCCTTCAAAATACTATGATTTCTTTTTAAATTTGAACTGACTCTTAATTTGAAATGGGAGCAAATATGTGTTATTTTATTTTTTTGGCATCTCTTCTACGTGTTGTTGCATCCTTTCCTTCAGCAGCACTTCTTCTTACTACTTCACTTTTAGATACAGTTTATGCAATATGATTGATGGGTTTTGGCTACTCGTTGGTGGTACCCTAACTTCCAAGCACCATATCCTAGTCAATTACATCACAGCGGTGACAAGAGTGTGATGATTTCCAACGAAAACAGCACAAAACTACAAAATCAAGCAGTGGTTGTTGGTAGCCCGAGCAGAATTTCAAGGGTTGTTATAGGTCGACGATGATCAGCAGCAGACAAAGTATGTATACTACTGTTGCAGTGGATCTGGTGGCTTGGGCGGTGAAGTAGACTTGGGGTGGTGGTGAGAAACCCGGTTGTGGTGGTCAGTTGACAGCTAAAGGCTGCAGCAACAGTGCCTGTGGTAGTGGGTCAATTACTGCAGTGGTGGTGACTTGGGCAACCAGTGGAGCTGCACTTGTTGTTTTTTTGGTTGATTTTTTACACACACACACGCACATATATATATATATATATATAATTTCTTTATAATTTCTTTTGCTTATGTTTCAAATTTATTATATTTCTTTATAATTTCTTTTGCTTATGTTTCAAATTTTTATGTTTTTTTATTTGTTTCGTCATAATCGTCAACACTAGAGAAACTCCAAGGAAAACTTGATGTAAGGTTGATGACCAAGGTCGAGATCAAAGAATGCAGCTCTTACACCAATGTAACAAACAAACTTCATATATGCAGTGGGATAATCAAAATATCTGAAACATAAGAGTATCATCATAGGACAAGTAATATTATATAAATGTTTGAGTACAAGAGATATAAGATATGAGATATAGTTACAAATGAGGGACTGCTTATATACCTAGGAAAGTGCTCCTTCATGAACAGTCGTGTCCCTTTAGACATGACTCTCTGTTGAGATTGGTAGCTTGGGAGGTACTCCAAACCCTAGGCTAGAGGGTTGTGTAGAAATTGGAATCACAAGGGCACTTGTGGGCTAAGAACCCAAGTGTGTGGACTTTGTAAAGCTTGTGGGTGTGAAACCATGCATGGATTTGATGGCTTGGCACATGGAGATGGAAAAGCACCCTTAAAGGACTAAGGAGCAACTTCAAGAACCATGGAATCCCCTGTCAAAGTGGAGATATTTTTTATTTCTGTGTTGGTTTGGCTTGCACAAGAAGAAGTCAAGTCAGTGGCGGTTAGAATAAGCCCTCATGACAGTTCGTTGGAGCCCAAAGGAAAACATATAAATAAGAGATGGCGTTGTGGCTAGAAACATATCCAAGGTACAACAAACATATTGACACATCATCTAAAGTTGACCGCAGAGCTTAGGAACCCAAGCGGAGGAGGAAAGGAGCATATTCTTGTGTCTTTCCATGATTGTTTGGAGGGCCCAATATAGGAGCAAGTAGGATAAGGCTTCTAGAGCAGATCTGTGCTAATTTAGATGTGATTTTGTGTGGCATATTTCTCCGATTTTTGGACCATAGGGTTTCTGTAGTATTGCATGGAGGTCGAGCCCTATTTGGACAGCTACCAGAGGGTCATGACCCATGTTTGGGTGAGCAGAAATTACAAACTTGTAAAGGAGGGAAGGTCGCAGTTGTAGGAGGTCATTGAGAGCACTTGGAGAAGGCTAACGGGTTTATTAAAAGCCCTAACCAAGCAGCCACAGCTACAGCAGTGTACAACAGTCGAGGAGCAAGGAAAAGAAGTATGTGTTGATGTGTTTGAGTTGTTTTGTTGCTAGAGGATAGACTGTCCTAAAATAGGACAGAGTTGTTGGGCATCTTAAGGTTGTTGGAGGGCAACAAGTAGGTCCTCAAGGCAGCCCTAAGTGTAGTCTCTTGAAGGAAAAAGAGGACTGCTAGAAGAGACAGAATTGAAAATGCTCAAGACTGATCTTTGAAGGACGAAAGAAGGAGGTCAAAGGGAGCAACTGAAGAGCCCTAGATTTTTGGTTAGAGAAGGACATCTACAACAAAAGTGGGCAGCCCTCCATGCCCTAAGTTTGTCTTCATCAAGCAACACGAGAAGGCAATAGTGGGAAGAAGTCCCTAAGAATTGTGTCCTTGCAGGACGAAGGAGAAGCTAGTGGGCAAGAAGTACCAAAGGAGCTGAGGAGCAGCAGTGGGCAATCTAGAGTTGTTCACAAACGGAGTTGTGAACAACTCGCAAGAAGACCCTATGTGTTGAGTCATTGATGGATGAATGATCAACTAGAAGGCAGACTGGAACCCTATTCAGTGACCTAAAGGAGTTGGTAAATTGATAGAGGCTGAGAGGTGTTGTTGCAGAATGGAACCAAAGGACCGGGTAGATGTGTTCAGGGTATGTAGACTGAAAGGGTTGTGTGTGGCCACCATCAACAAGTAGGTCAAATTGTATCTTGTTCAACATAGATTGGTTGTCGAAGAATTGACACCAAACCCTAGTTTTATATTATTGTATCAGCAAATGTATGAGGGTCATTATCCCCAGTACAGGAGCCCTAGATAGTTGTATCACAATTTGTTAATATAATGAAGTTGGGTTATTGAAAAATAGTAAAATGTTGTCTATTTTGTGCACTAGTTGATTTACTTTTGTTTATATTCCGCTATGCAAAGTAGTTTGTTGTGGTATTTGGATTGGTAGTGTCAGAGATTCTAAGACGTTAACCTAGATTCCAGTGTCATGGAAAACCATCACTCTCCAGTATACTAATTATTATTAACTTATTAATTATTAATTATTTATATCCATAACATAGAGGCAATCGAGACTGCAACACAGATACTCTAGGAAGCACTCTAAGGGGGTTGTAAATGTGAAATATAACAAATAAGGTGATCATGGGACTTACACGCAAACAAAGCATCGAGCAAGTTTAAATGTTTTTGGACCGTGTTGCCTCAAAATCTATCAAGTCTTATGAGGGGAGCTCATAAAACAAGAACTAGACCAAGTGACAACACTATGCAGTAGGGCCCATTATCATCATTACCATTACCTCCTGCTTTTTGGTGGATTTTCACCACAAGGAAGCCTTCCCTATGTTACGTCACCTAATGGATATATCAAGTCTAAGGCTTTGAGGTGACAAGGATAAGCTTAATATAGGTAATCAACTTAAGGATAGGGCTCAAACAAGCTTAGACAAGGCAGAGCATACCATCCAAAAGGCCTATCTAAGGCACAAGTGACTTAGGGTTTGTAAAAGGCAAGGTTAACAGGCTTACCCAGGTACACAAGGCTAAGAAAAGGCTTGAATAGATGAATATGATTAAATTTAGAAACAACAAGCCTTCAACAAGACCTAAGTTGAAGCCTAGTGCTAGATTAGGGTTTCCCTACGGCAAAAATTGCCTAGGCTTATGACATCAGCCCTAAAACAGAAGAATTAACCACGGCAAAGGGATGATTTTGAGGCAACGCATTACCAAGCAAGTGTTGAATCCTCCCACAAGCCAACACATGCACCCTATTTGAATTTTGGCCCTAACTCTAGCCTAGTGCTTGCGTTAAAGGGCCAAAAATCTGAAAGAGGAGAGAGAAAATAAATTTATGGGTAATTAATGGTGTGATCAACAATGTGGAAAGGCCAGTGCTTGACCTTGGGTGATGGAATCTAGAGGGAGATCTACTTAGGCAAAAACTAAACACTAGAATGAAGGAAATATGAAAAACCTTAATTTCAACCCCTAGCTATCATTTTATTTGGTAACAAAGTCATTGAGGAGAGCTTAACATGAAGGGTATTGCACACAATACCACTGCTAAGATTTCATAGAAAAAATTCAACAAAAGCTAGAACATAGAAACCTTAACAATATACATTCCATGCAATAGCTATAAAGATATTCAAATACATACAATACCTATAAGCAAATGCATGAACCAATCCTTTATTGCTCCAAAGCATGACGAAAGCTCCATAAGCAAACACTCTGCAAAAGAGCACATCTCCAAAAGACACAAGTCAATTTCAGCTAGGCTGAAATCCTTTAAGGAAGACGAATTGACCCATAAGTGATGATAAAAATGAAAATGAGGTGGCTTCTATTAATATGAGGTCTATCTCAATTAATTTTGGACTAATGAAACCCCTACAACAAGTTTGACATAAGATAAACTTGGGTTACAAGCCAACCCACTAGCTAAATGACTAAACAGACCATAAATGCCAACACGTGGAGTCGTCGCCTCAAAAAATGTTGATGTCATACGCTTTTAGCGTTGAAAATGCTATGCCAAGGTGCGTTGAGGTGTGAAAAAGTGTCAAAGTGCTTGGATCATCCAAAATTTGAGGAGAAGCCCTCAAATCCTCCTCTGGGATCCCAAGTGCAGCTAGAGTGCCATCATGTGGTCTCCAAAGGTCTCCAACCATCAAAATGAGGCCTCCTCTCTCCAACATTAGGGCTTCTACAGGTGCAACAAACCCTCCCTAGTCTCTCAATTGGAGACCATCCTTATATAGGCTTTGAATCAAATCCTACCCATTAGGTTGTGTTAATGCCAACCTGGGGGCATACTGGGTCTAGTGGTGTCATCTTGAAGAATCCTTTGCGCTAGCTCAAAGTAGACCAAAGGGTGCCCTAGGACATGTAACATATCCTCATGATATTAGGAGGCTCAACTCCCTCAACATTGCATTTGCTAAGCCATATATCTCTCTAAAAAGGCCTGGGTACGTATGGAGTGGGTGCTCTCAAGGCCTGGGATGTTGTGGACCACCTTAAAACAACTAAAAAAAAGACATGAACTCAAGTGAAGACAACCATCCATCAAAGACTAAGATCATATATGCATCTAAATGGACCAAACTTGAATATTAAAGGGCATATAAATACTTCAAAGACAGATCACCTTCCCATATCTAACTAGACCAAGTCTCATAAAGGTGTTCCTTACCTTGATAGAGGTGGTTAATCGTCAACCCTATCAAGTGCTTCCAACGCTTAACAGGATGTAACATTTATGAGGTCAACCCCCCAATCAATAGGTGTTAGTGCAAATATGTGATAATGAAGTATGCTCCATGACCAAGTGTCATGGTCAAAGAGACTAGATGACGGAGCGTCCACATCCTGAGTGTATTAATGTAAAGGAGGGAGCAATCGTGGAGGCAAGAATTACCCTATTATGCCTAATTTTTCCAGTGTTGATAATATCGGTATCGGGAAAATATCGGCGAGGGTCCAGAAAATATCTTATCGGCAATATCGGCGAAAATATCGGCAAAATATCGGCAAATATCGGTAAGCATAAAAAATAATTTTTTCAAATTTTTAAATATAGCCGATATTTTGCCGATATTTTCAAAATATCGCGATATTTTGCCGATATTTTCAAAATATCGCGATATTTTGCCAATATTTTCCGATATTTGCCGATATTTGCCGATATTTTCAAAACAGAAAATATCGCGATATTTTCTCGGCGATATATCGTTTTGTCGAAAATATCGCGATATTTTCAAATATCGCCGATATATCGCCGATATTATCAACAGTGGATTTTTCCAACCCTCTTATGCGCCTTTTACCTCTTCTTGGTAATTCTTTGTATTGTCGCATATAGATCAAGGGTTAGAGCTTGTTGTTTATGATGTAGCATTTTTTTACCCATTCACATGGGTCAATTCATCGCTCATCGAGGTTGGGACATGCAAGGGTTCCTTTTGATGTGAAAGAGCATCATGTACTCAAGAACTAAGTGATGGCTAAAGAGGAGGGTACAGCTCATGCTAGGGTTCTGTCGACGTGCTAACTTATGTCATTGGCCATCTTTTGCATTTTGACTTTCTTCTTTTTGTCTTATTGTGGCCATGTTATGTTTTTTCATTCTTTTAGTTGCATCAACCTCCAAGGCAATGTGTTTCAGCACTACTCAAGCAGTGCAGGTGCCAAATCCCAAAGAACCAATGACAGGTTAGACCTGAAGAATGGAGGTGAGATATGGGGCTTGTAATGTGTCATGGAAAGTGTCAAGTATGGTTTACGGGAAAATAAGCATGTTATTTCAATCCAGGATTTCCAAGCAGTGCCCCTCCTATAACCATAAGCCCTTAAGGGAGGTACCGCTGAACTAGGGCTAAAAATTAACCCCCCTGGTAAGGTGAGAGAACAAATTTACAATCAAGATCGGTCAATCTTTCACATCACCCATTTATCCATACAAAATATGCAACACAAACAAGTATAAGCAGTAGATTGGAAAATGATCAAAGTACCTTTTGAATAGTAGCCCACTTTCATCCAAGTGTAAATGTCAAATGGTGAGAGGCACGTGGCTGATGCAAATGGCAAAGGTACATGGCCTATAATCATCAAATAGAGGCTATCAGTAGGTTTTTTGTTGTCAAATATAGGAGGAAAGTTTTCTCCTATGGGTTTACCCATTCTGGAGGGTGATAGACCCCATCCACCATCATGAAAAAGATAAATTAACGTATGTTTTTCTTCATATCAACTTCCATGCATGCCCTAAGACTAGCTTGAACTGAATCGAGTTGCCCATCCCAAATCAGCGCCTTACGAAACCAACTGGCAAACAAGCCCACGAAAGGTCATAAGTCAACTGGAAGAGAAGGGAATTCCAATGACAAAGGTATTGAGCTTGCCCTCAATCCTTTGGATTAAGATTCGCCATCCACAATGGAACATAAGCCAATGAACCCATAATGTTCAAAGTACCATACTACTATTCTTATCAAGCTACTAATTTAGAATTAAACAAAATGAAAACATATTTAAATCTCAAACCCTGATGAGAATTCAAGGAGACCCAATTTTGCTTCTCAATCCAACAAACATCATTTGTTAAAAGCATCTTCATCTAACATACAATTAAGGAAATAATAATCACACCACGATGCTCAAGATTTTGCCTCCCTTCCAAATACCCTTTGCTAATGGTAAAAAAAAAATCCCCATTACCCATAAAATCAAGTTTGATATGGGGCTTAGACTCACCACCTTTCCCAACAGGTGGCACATTGCAGAGGAATCCACCATCTCAAAAGGCACAGTATTATTGTCAAAGAGAAGAACCCTGTAAATATGAGCATTCTCTACACCCACTTAAATAAATTTAGCCCCACCCATAATCTCTATAGCAAGAATTGAATCCTTCAATACCAACACTAACTCCTTTGAAGGTTCATAAACATGCCCTTCCTAACTCACTTCCACCATCTATGCCTCTAAATCTATACTCAAACTAATAACCAAATCCAAATCATTAGACACATATATGCAAAGCCTTTTAATGTGTATAGCATTATAAGGGTGAATAATGCAAAATGACACCATTTTCAACAAATATTTGAACCGCAATATAATAATAATAAGGCTCTAAATGCCCTGCAAAGTCCAAAAAAACAAATCAAACTAAAAATCATCCAAAACCCTCGGTCTTTTTGAAAAATAGCCACTTCCAATTTGGGCACTTGATTTGGACTGCTAAGCATTCTAAACCAGTAGAACTAGCCAATTTTAGTAAAGTTGGTTTGGTCCTAATAACATTGGTTTGCAGGTTAAAGAAAGCCTATGTTATCAAATCCATCGAGCATAGGGCTTTGATCCAAGGATCCCTCGATCGAATATAGATTTGGATCTAGATCCATAAGAATCCACCCAAGATTTATCCATAAAAATGTCAAGGTGTCCACTATCCCAAATTGCGTTTTATATGAACCACTATTTTTGACCTAGTGATAAAGGTCACTTCCCACAAAGCTGGTGTTACCTATCGTGTCAATATTCTGGGAAGACCATTATTCTTCATCTTCGACCCAATGTATCTTTGTAGGTCATGCTACTTGCAACTAATATGTCAATGGTTCTTACGTTGCCATCCCACTCGAAGAGAATATAGTTAGCATGAGATACAGAAATATGTGTCGCTTCCCATTGGACAGTAGAAGGGTTGAATTAGGGCCTACTTTTGCCAAGCGATTATTATTAATTATAAGTAACATAATCATATATATTTTTAAACAATGGGAAAACCTATCATAACTCAATTGTCAGCTAGCAATGGGGGTAACCATTATTGGCTACTATCCACAAATGCGAGGTAACTTATCACCGTCATTCAAGGAAAACCACACCACCTAAAATAACCCACTAGCAGTCACAAGGGGTCAAGCTTTATTCAAGGCTATTGTAGGAGAAGACTCCAAAAATTGAGGTGAGTTTATGTTTTATCTTCTCAAATGGGCTCAAACAAGTGAAGTAATCTCTTCAAAAATCTTTGGGGATTCCACTCTGGTTATACATTTCATTCAAGGCTGACTCAGACTTCTAATTGTCCTTGGATCCTCTTGCACATCAAATTCAAGATATTCTCCAGACCTTTGTCAACTTTGAAGCTCCGCATATTTACAAGGAAATAATGGAGATGTTGATTCTCTGTCAAAACAAGGTCTTGAGTTGCGAGAGAGTTTGTATGAATTGGTTTGCAAGGAAAATGATTCTAAATAGATCATATGTTAATTTTAGATAACAATCTTATTCTTATTATTCAATAGTTCAGCAGAGAGTACAAATATCAAATTTACTTGCCCAAAACAGTCCTACCAAAATCAACAGTCAACTGCAGCCCTAACCAAAAAGTCAACATTGGTCAAAGCAGCACCAAAATGTCCTCCAAGCAGCTTGGTCAACAGTAGTCCAATTTGGCCTTGAGAGTCAAAGTCAACCAAAAATAGTTCGGTCAAACCTAGTCAAAGGAGAGAGAAAATACTGCTATAATTTATGCAGTCAAATATGAAGTCAACCTTAGTCAAACTATCCCAAACTCCTCGATATCTGCGCCAAAAATGCGGTCTCCAAAGATTGAAATTTTGCCCTCAAAATCAAAGTCAACGGAGGTTAAATGAGCCCTGGTTAATGCTTGTATGTTTCCTGAAATTCGACTTGTTCTGCACTAGAAGAATTCGGCCTCCTACCACACATGCAAAGAAGAGAAAGGTTGCCTCCAAGTTCAATGAACCAATCAAGAGAGGAGAGAAAGATGTGTGATGTGATGAGTGATGTCCTAAGTCACCTGACACGGGGATTCGGGACACGTAGGATTCAAGATTCGTGGTGTCGGATTCGGACACGCTGACCCCCCGGAACAGGACACGTTAGGACACGTTATATATTATTTTATTA
>APFE030353238.1:304590-409957 GCA_000404065.3 Pinus taeda
ATATATATATATATATATATTAAAAATAAGATATTTCTTACACAAATTTTAATTAATGATACAAATTTATTGATTTCAAACATAGATCTTCATCTATAGCTATTAGCATGCATAGTACATACAAATTCAAATAAATGTCAGTGGTACTAGTCACATAAATGATAAATCTATTAAAAAATTTAAATCATGATTCATAATTCATAAGTTATAACTGAAAGGCAACTTACAAATACAAGATAGTAAGATAAACACACTGACAATTGTAGTTTTCTCATTAAGTCATCAAATCAAAATGTGTTACATAGGTAGTGTTGGTGCAATGCCAATGGCAAATAGAAATAGAAAATATAAAACAACTACATGCATACAAGCCTCAAGGCATCAATCAACATCAGAATCAGCATCATTGTCCCCATCATCATGGTCCCCACGAGTCTCCTCTGCATCCTCCTCCTCCCCTGGATCCATAGTCGCCTCTACATTTGTTGGTATGGAGGTTGACCCCTCTAAGTCATCAAATCTAACAGGCTCTAGCACTGGATCATTGAGATCCATGTTGGCCAATGCCAACTCAACAGTGGTGTCCAGACCCATATCATTAGGAACAGTGTTACTTGGGAGCGGGAGCGAAAGCGGGGAGCAGGAGCAAAAACGAGAGCGGGAGCGACATATTCAGAAGCTCTTGGTTTGGTGCTCTTGATTAAATACGAGTTCCATACCCTAATACATGACAAAATTCAATGGAAACATTGCAATCACCCAATCCTAAAATCCTGAAAAACTGATAAGTCTACTGGATTTTGAATGAAATCTAAAATTCTACTTTCTCCATATGAAATCCAATGAGGCCAGAACCACTCTCAAACATCCTGAGTCATTTCATGGTAATGTTAAAAATTTAAGTAAAAGGATGAAAATGAAGATTAAGAAGAATGTCACTTTTACTAGGGCCTAGACTTGATCATGAAGCTGCCAAAATGCTCTACTCCTTGCTGCAACAGCACAAATCACTTGCCAAATGAAAATATTAATGAGCAAACACGCCCTTTTCTTTCCTGCACTGAGCTTAGCGAGTCCTGGAAACCAGACACATGTCCTAAAATCGCGACACGCCCTCGGACACGACGTGTCCTGTGATTTGGACACGAATCCGGACCAAATCATGTCGGATTCGCCGGATTCGGGATTCGCAGGGGGTTTAGGACGAATCCGGTAACTTAGGTGATGTCCAAATGAAGAGAGAGATAACTCTTATTTATAAGATTTGTTGAGGGTGTGGAGACCCATCTATTGTTTCACTAAGGTCGACCTTGACAATTTGTGCATGAGAGAATAAATTCAAAATTCCACTTCTGCTTGTCAGAATGAGAAGATCTTTATATCAAAATTGGATCTATCAAAAAGAGGAATCCAATGCAATAATCATCTCCATCATATGAGTTGTCCTAAGGTGGAATTTGGCCCTAGTTGCCAATTTTAACACTCCCCCTCAACTAGGGAGAATTCCACCCGCTAATCCATTTGTCATCACCATGCCATCCTATCATCATGTACCATCCCTGTCATCACTGCTTTGTTGAATGATGAAGTAATAATGAAGAAGTGATCGAGAGTGAGTCATAAGATCATACCACTCTCCACTGACAAAATTCAGTCCTTGATCCCAGATCAAGTTGTTGAACACCATGCATCCTAGTCTTAGGGAGTACGGCAGTACACAATGCGTCCATCAGTAGTGCTCTGGTCCCTAACCACTTTTCCCAACTCATTGGCCAGATGAGAGGTACTTCCCATGAGTCACAAACTCCATGGGTAGGATGAGTGTCGAGGTATCGGCAAGAGAAGGTGAACCACTCATCCTGCTCATATGCCATAAGAGAACGTGAACCACTCATCTTATGCATATCTCAAACGTAGGGGAAGGTGAACCACTCAACCTACATACATGTCTCCGCAACAGTAAGGGAAGGTGAACCAGTCACCCTACACAGATGTCAACCATCATGAGGTATCATAGGGGAAGGTGAACCAATCACCATGCATCTAGCGCACCACTAGGGGAAGGTGAACCACTCACCCTATGGTCGCTCATAGCTCCAGGAAGTACCCCAAGCCCCCAGGGGCTCTCAGATCTCAGTGTCCAACTCATACGGGACCCTTATAGAAGGGTCGTTCCATGACTCCAAGTCTCTCTCGGAAGGTTAAGAATTTGACCTTCCCCAAAGGCTTTGTCACAATGTTTGCGACCTACTCATCTTTTCTAATATGTTGGAACCTTATTGCTCCCTATTGTACCATATCCCAGATAAGGTAGTACCCGATATCAATGTGCTTGGAGCAGTGATGGAACACGGGATTCTCTGATAGGCGAATCCCACTCTGGTTGTCGCAAAAGATCACGGTGGTAACCAACACGTGCTCAAATAGCTCACTGAAGAGCTTCCTACCAAAAATCTTCACAACGGGCCATACTCGCAACAATGTATTCGGTCTCGGCGGTGCTTAAAGCAATCGATTTATGCTTCCTGCACATCCAACAAATAGAAGTAGCACCCAGACATGCTCTTACGATCCACGCACTATCAGCCCAGTCATCATCTGAATATCCATGTAGTCTCAAGTTACTGGCAGTGTGTCTCAGTCCATAGTGGATTGTGCTCCGAAGATATCTCAAGAGATTTTTAGCAGCAATCCAATGAATGATGAGGCTCGACCATAAATTGACTTTACGTGTTCACAGTGAAGCATATGTCAAGACAGGGGTTGACAAAGAACATCAGGGCCCCGAAAAGTTGATTATAATCGAAAGGGTTTGCTAATCTGGACACAAAAGCACTTCCACATAGCTTCTTAAAGTTGAGCTCCTTTGGAGTAGATACGGACTTGCAGTCCACCATCCCACATCTCTCAAGTAGCTTCAAAACGTATTTTCCTTGTGAAAGGAAAATCTCACCTGCCTTTTGCTAGACCTCTAGCCCTAGGAAATAGTGCATTAATCCTAGGTAATTCATCTGGAACTCGAAATCCAACTGCCTCTTGCATTGATGAATGAGGGTCATCAACTGTCAAAAAGAGAGCATCCACATAAAGGACCAGAATGAGAGGCTTGTCCTTTTCAACCTTGAAGTATAGGTTCAGGTCAGCATCGCTTCTTGTAAATCCCAGCTTCATAAGATAGCTATCAATCCTTTCATACCAAGCCCTAGGAGCTTACTTCAACCCATAGAGGGCTTTCCTCAACCTGCATACATGTGTCTTTCGATCTTGGACTTCAAACCCCTCGGGTTGTTCTACATAGACTTCCTGCTTAAGCGAACCATGCAAGAAAGTAGTTTTGACATGCATTTGGTGTAGGCTCCATGCTTACGGGGCAGCAAGGGCTATGATCGAGCGGATGGTGGTATATCAGGCAACCGGTACAAATATTTCATCATAGTGTACTGATACTCCCTTTTTAGAGAAGCCTCGAGCAACAAATCTGGCATTAAACTTTTCAACACTCCCATCTGCTCCATGTTTGATCTTGTAGAGCCATTTTGAAGTGACTACTGACTTGTCCTTGGGTCTAAGAACCACATCCCAGACAGCATTCTTCGTGATCAACTCATACTCCTCATTCATTGCATCATTCCAAACTTGGTGTTTCAAGGCTTCTTCGAATGTACAAGGCTTATAGATTGTACAATGGCACTCATGGTAGCTAGGTACCCTTGGTACCTTTTTGGCTTCTTGCTTTCACAAAATGTCCCCCTCGGTGCAATATGTTTCTCAACATTTTCAAGAGTATCTTTGAGCCACAAAGGTATTTTTCTTGAAGTGGAGGGCTCAATGGGAGTGGTTCAATGGGATCCGTTGGACTTTCAATATCGAGCACCAGATCATCAGTTCATGGTTCATCCTGCTTTCTTGCATCATCATCATTATTGTCCTTCCTAGGGATAGGAAGATCTCGAACTTTCCCAAGGGCAGAATCTTCATCGAAAGTGACATCATGACTTATCTCCACTTCCCTTTGACCAGCCAAATAAATTCTATATGCCTTCGAAGTTTCACTGTAGCCCACAAACGTTCCTTTCTTCCCAGATGCATCTAATTTGTTTCTTCTCTTTCAGCAAATGAAAATATACGAGACAACCAAAAATTCTAAAATGAGAAACATCAAGTTTCTTACTGGTGAAAACTTCTTCGAGTGTCTTGAAGTCCAATGCTTGATGTGGGCATCTATTTTGAACATACACAACAGTGTTGGCAGCTTCTCCCCATAAGAACTTTGGTATACCTTGGTAATGAAGCATGGCACGGGTGACTTCTATGATAGTTCGATTCTTCCTTTCGGCGCCACCATTTTGTTCAGGAGTATATGCACTAGTTGTCTCCCTCTTAATGCCAGCTTCTCTACAATAGTCATTCAATTCATTTGACTCATATTTGGTCCCATTATCGGTCCTCAATATTTTGATTTTTTCCCTGTTTGATACTCAACCAAGGCTTTGAAAGAGTGAAACCATTTGATCACTTCGTCCTCCTCCTTTAAGAAATATATCCATGTTTCGCGAGAAAAGTCATCCACAAAAATAGCATAGTATGATAGTACAAATATCCACCCAAAGATGTCACGAACAACATACCTAATAGATCAGAATGGACAAATTGAAGAATATCAGTGGTTTGAGTTTCACTTGAGAGGAATGGTCCCCTTGTAATTTTTCTAGCTTCACAACCTGTCACAATTGAAGCATCTTCCTTTTCTTCATTCTTTGAGTCTCGGCTTGAACCCTTTACCTTGTCTTTTTGGACCAACATTGTTCTCCCTCTTAGCATGCGCAGAGAAGGCGGCATGATTGTTTCCATTGGAGGGCTTGTCTCTTTCCATCATCCTTATTTCTTCTTGAGTGCATCTAGCCAATAATTCATCAAATCTCGGAATCCTATCATTATTGAGGATGGTAATATTGAACACATCCCATTCTCTTGAAAGGCCTCCAAGTGCAATAAGAGTGAGCTCCCTATTACCAATCACGTCTCTAATAGATAGGAGATCATTCTTGATCTCCGTAATCATCATGAAGTAGGATTGGATGCATTCTCCTCTATCCATCTTGATGTCTTTCAACTTGTTCTTGAGAAAGAGAACTTGATTTGCATTATTTACTTTGAACATCCCAACCAACTCGTCATACATCTCCTTGGATGTTTCCAAATCAGAAATGTAGGCAACCAAAGGCTTGTGAATAGAATCAACAATAATTTTCTTCGCTTTAACCTCACCTTTCTTGTACTTTGTTTGTGCAGTTGCGGATGCATTTGAAGGAGGCTCCACCACTCTTCCTTTGACATAGTACATGGCATCATTTTCTTCCAAAGTCAAATATAGACACATCTTCCATTCATGACAGCCGGATTCGTCCTTAAGCTCATCCTCGGATTTGAAGTAAGATCAGTTGTCATTGGGACTGGTTCCAACTTCTTGTGCAACAGCTTCCTTTAGTGATTGCTTTTACTCACTCTCACTTGGACTTTGTCTTCACCTGATCTCTGATACCATGTTAATTTTAGATAATAATGGTATGTCATATGCTTTAGCAAAATTTACTTCAATATTCCTTATCAGCCCAATGACAATATCCAATAAAAGCAATCACATTAACATAAACACATTGATAGTAAATGCAAATAGAACATAATAAACATGTGCAAAAGACAAGCCAAGACAAGGGGACACAAGATTTGTTGGATGCCAGGGAAAAACCCCAATGTGGGGAAAACCCTTTGATCAAATCTTCTTATCGTTATTCAATAGTTCAACAAAGAGAGAGAGTGCAAATATCAAATTTACTTGCCCAAAACAATGCTGACAAAATCAGCAGTGAATAACAGTCAACTACAACCTAACCAGAGAGTCAACGTTGGTCAAAGCAACACCAAAATGTCCTCTAAGCAGCTCGGTCAACAGCAATCCAATTCGGCTTTCCAGGAGAGATAAAGTCAACCCAAAACAGTTCGATCAAACCCAGTCAAAGGAGAGAGTAAATACTAATGTAATTTATGTGGTCAAATCTGAAGTCAACCTTGGTCAAACTATCCCATGTTGAAAAATATGTAACTAGGTTCAGTCTTCATAAGTATGAAATATATTTTTGTAAATTATAAAACGAAAAGAAATTATTATTATTATTATTGGAGCATGGGTTTCATGTTCAATTTCTTTTATTTTATAAGTCAAGCACCCATTGAGTGCTTCTAGGGTTTGTCCTAGGTC
This sequence comes from Pinus taeda, assembly GCA_000404065.3. Lineage (NCBI taxonomy): Eukaryota > Viridiplantae > Streptophyta > Pinopsida > Pinales > Pinaceae > Pinus > Pinus taeda. The sequence goes on from APFE030353238.1 coordinate 310,850, forward strand.
TACAAATCAAAAGAGTCATTGTCATATATTAAAGACCCCAATGGCCACATTGTAATTTGTAAAGGAAATTTATTTTTGTCTTTAAAGAGTCGAAATACCCTCCAAGATCAAGTCAGCCTAGAAGTTGTCACGTCGGCCTAATTGAAGAGCCACGTCTACCCCCTTGAAGAAGCCTATATAAGGCGAGGAACTCGTCCTCCAAAAGCACACTCACTCATCTCTCATTCTATGCGAAGAAGACGACGAAAAGAAGGACGAAGAAGAGGTCAAAGAAGGATGAAGTGTTTTGGGCTAGTTCTCTCTCTCTCACGTGCTAGATAAAGTTAGGGTTTTTGCGCAAGGGTTTCATCTAGTTCGATCTTGGAAGGAAGGAAGGAAGGAAGACAAGCTAAGGCTAATAAGGGTATCTCTCAAGCCCTAATTCACAAGGAAAGGAAAGTGAAGTACAAAAGAAGGCTCTAAAAAAAATGAAGTTCCCATGTGTGGCAGCGGCAGTTGCAGGGAAGTCGAAATTTCAGATCTGCAGTAGGAGGTCGAAGTTCTTGCAGCAGGAGGTCGAATTGGTGCAATTAGAAGAGATTTAACTGGGTTTGCTAGTACAAGGTTTGCATATTATCTCAAGTGGTTGCCCTTGATCTTGGAGGATATTGGTCTGAGCCATAAGGTCTTGGTATTCGTCAATTGAAAGATCTATAAGAAGAGAAAAGATTTAACGGTTTTCCCCTCAAGAGGAGGGGTTTTGGTCCTAGCTTGCAACCCATATACTATGTCACTGTTCTTATTGTTTTGGTAGTTGTTTGATGTTTCTCACATTATAATAATAAGGACCAAAGCTAATAAGTAAAAAGGTAACACAAACAATTATCAAATTGAAGAGAATTAACGTATTCATTGCCCTATTGAATTCTCAACATGGTATCAGAGCTAAGGTTAGCTAAGGGCATCATGAAGATCTCCTCTTTGAAGAATTTCATCAAGTGTTCCAAGATAGCAAGCCATTTAAAGAAAGGTATCAAGAAAGCATGGAGTCTCTTATTTTCTTCAAAGAAGGCATCAATCAAGGAAAAGGATGAAGGTCCCTTCTCGACTCTCTCTGGCACATTCTAAGATGAAAACATTTCGGTAATTGATAGCAGTGCGTCAACACACATGATTGGCCATCCCAAAGAATTGAAGACTTTATCAGAAGGGAAATCCACTTATTCAGTGGAACTTGAAGATAGCAAGAGTCATCCCGTAAGAGGTATTGGATCAACCTCTATAGAGTTGGAGAATGGAAGCAACATCCACCTCAACAACTTTCCATTTCAAGTTTAGAAGATAAGGGTGATAGAGTAGCTTTCACTGATGGAAAGGTTGTTGTTTGGAGTAAAGACTCAAATCTACAAAAGGCTAAAGTCATTGGCATTCAAGAAGGAAGACTTTGCAGGTTGATCTCTGTTAAAATTGGCAACTAGGGCCAAATTCCACCTTAGGACAACTCATATGATGGAGATGATTATTGCATTGGATTCCTCTTTTTGAGAGATCCAATTCTGATATAAATATCATCTCATTCTGACAAGCAGAAATGGAATTTTGAATTTATTATTTTTCATGCACAAGTTGTCAAGGTCAACCTCAATCAAATGTAGGCTCATGAAGCCCAATGGATGTGTCTCCTCACCCTCAACAAAGTGTATAAATAGAAGTCACCTCTCTCTCATTTGGACATCATCTCAACACATCACATCATCTCTCTCCTCTCTTGATCAGTTCGTACAACTTGGAGGTAACGTTTCTCTTCTTCGCACATGTTGCAGGAGGCAAAACAGGTTGAATTTCAGAAAAACAGACCAGCAATGACCAACGTTGACTAGGGCTCATTTGACCTCCGTTGACATCTATTTTGAGGGCAAAATTTCAATCTTTGGAGGCCACATTCATTGGCACAGATATCGAGGAGTTTAGGATGTTGAGAATTCAATAGGGCAATGAATATGTTAATTCTCTTCAACTTGATAAAATTGTGTTACCTTTTTACTTATTAGCTTTGTTCCTTATTATTATAATGTGAGAAACATCAAACAACTACCAAAACAATAAGAACAGTGACACAGTATATAGGCTACAAGTTAGAGCCAAAACCCCTTCTCTTAAGGGGAAAACCCTTAAATCTCTTCTCTTCCTTAGTCAAACTTGGCCTGAAGAGGAGGTCAAACTCGGTCAAAGGAGAGAAAAAATTTGTTATGATTTTTTGCGGTCAAAACAGAAGACAACCTAAAGTCAACATTGGTCAAACAATCCCAAACACCTCGATTTCTTTGCCCAGAAATGCGGTCTACAGAGATCAAAATTCTGTCATAGAAAATGCAATCAAACTAGGTCAACACTGCCCTGAACCCTAAAATTTTCAGCCTACAAATTGTCCTAGAAATTCGTCCTCCATCGCCACGTGTGAGAGAAAGAGAGATGATCACCAAGTTGTATGAACCAATCAGACCAAGAGAGAGAAGAAATGATGAGTGAGTGATTTCCAAATGAGGAGAGAGGTCACTCCTATTTATACAATTCGTCGAGGGTGAAAGGACACATCTATTGGGCTTCTTGAGCCTACATTACGCTGAGGACGACCTTAACAATTTGTGCATGAGAGATAATTCAAAATTCCATTTTTGCTTGTCCAAATGAGATGATCTTTATATTAAATTTGGACCTCTCAGAAAGAGGAATCCAATGCAATAATCATCTCCATCATATGAATTGTCCCAAGGTGGAATTTGGCCCTAGTTGCCAATTTTAACATGTATCAAACATCCAGATATTGTTCAAAGAAATAAAGAAATGAACATCAAATCAAATTTACCTTTTGTGATGGCCTTTCATCATGACATCTTGCTTGCCTTACAACACCAACATCCTACATGTTCATAAACAAATCTCCAAGGCTTTCAGTGTCAAGGGTCCCTTTTTCTTTATAGACCTTATCAGGGTCTTCATACCTTCTCTATGGAGATGTCATAGCTAAATCTCCTAGTCATCAGATGTTGATTACCTTTTCTTACGTGACCATAGTTGCATCTTTCACGGTCTCTTCTTTCTCTCTTCACATATTTCTTCCGAGGAACTTCCAGCCATAGTTCGTCCATCTAGATTGTCAACCACCTCATATACCATATAAGGACATATTATGTTGATTTCATCTTGTCAACATGTGAACCATGCTTTCATGCATCTTTTTCGAGGGAAGAGATATGTATTCATGTTCTCAAGGTAAAGCATTTACTTGTGCTATCTGCAACTATATGATGACATGACTTAAATTATTAAATATATGCATACACACCTCTTTTCTCTTTTTGGTCATCTAGACTTCCTTCGACAGCTTCCTTTCCTTGATTGAAACGACTCCAACTATCTTGACTTGTTGCACTCCTTTGTCCCCATACCATCATCCTTCGAAACAATGTGTCCCACACAAGGTGGAGTGATCAAAGAAACACTTGCTTCTTTCAAGTAAAGGTGAACCTTCTAATGAAGATTCCAACAGAGGATCTAGTTATCCTCATCTGTCAGAAACTTCTTTCTCATGATCATGATGTATGATGACTTTCTTCTATCATGCTAGATGATTTTCATATGCACTACACATGCTTTTAATCAGAGGTTACCAAGTGTTAGTTTTTGTAGCATCGATTGTGTTCTAGCCACGAAATTTGGTGGAGAGGCTAGAATACACGTATTCTCCAAAACCCAAAAATTGTTTCTGGAAATTCCACATAGAGACGACTTAATTAAAATAATTCATCTTTTTTTTAATGGTGCCTGAGTCTAAACTTAGGAGAACTGATTAATTAAAGGGTATTAATTAAGTCATGGTGAGAATCTTCTAAAAGAAGACATGGATCGAGTTCTAGTTAATCTTAGCCATCAATTATGTTTTAATCTTGGTCGTTGATGTCTCAACGACAGATTATAAGAAGAAATTTGATGGGGGTTAGAGAACACACTTGAGACACCAAGGAATTTGATTTTGTTGGGAAATCGATCTCCAGAGTAGCAACATTCAATTGTAGAAGGTGATTCAGTAAGATCGAAGCAATGAGAGAGGGGCAGGGATAGTAAAGTCGGGAGGAAGATTTTCCAGTCCAGTGAGTGCATAGCAAAGAGACAGAGAGGCAGTGCAAAGCAGAGAGGCAGCGCAGTGCTTCAGAGGGGAAGTCATATTTTGCTGGGGAGAAGTAGTGATTTAGTGCTAGAAATCGAAGTGGGAGCCCAGAGGCCAGGAGAGTCCATTTTCCAGATAGCAGTTGATCAGTTAATGAGATAGACACAGTTATTTTGCAGCAGTTTGCTAGTGCAAAAGAGCGTCAAGAGGAAGGAAGAGCACACACAGAGGGAATTCCTCAGGGAACTTCTAGCCCAGAAGTTCGAATTTTCCTAGCAGAGCAGCAGTTGTTGTGAGCATATTTGCCCATTCCAACAGGGAGTGCGAAAGGCAAGTCGGCATCTGCATAGAGAAGAGGAGGAATTCGACATTTTTGCGGAGATGGCAGCAATAGGGCTCAGAGATCAGGATCGATTGGAGGGAGCCTCCAACTTTGTGATCTGGATGGCAAGAATTTCATGTCTCCTATATGAGTATGATCTCAAATCTTTCATCAATAATGTGGTAGTTGTACCTGTAGACGCAGATCTGCTAAAGGCCTATAAGAAGGAGATGGCGAAGGCAAAGAGGTTGATTCTCGATGGGGTTCGAGCTCACGTGGTGTCTCACATAGCTAGCAAAGATATTGCCTGACAAATGTGGGAGGCACTCACGACGTTATACGAGGGATCTTCCAAGCAACGAAAGATGTAACTTGAGGAGAAGTTGAGATGCACAAGGATGCAGAAATAGGAGAGTATAGACCCCTTCCTCACTAGGCTTCAAGATATCCGAGACCAGTTGTGTGGAGTAGGGTCAGCACCTCAGCCTACAGATTTGGTGCGGTTTGCTCTCAATAGCATTTTCGAAGAATGGCAGGTCTTCGTCCAAAGTATTCTGCGCAGAGAAAAGTTGTCAGACTAGGTTCGAATGTCGGCTCATCTGCAGCAAGAGGAGATGAGGCGAGATTTGGTGAAGACCACCATTACAGGCAGCAGCAACAACAATGAGACGAAGCAAGAAAATGAAGAGGAGAATGTGGCCCTCGCATCAAAGCAACAGCATGAGCAGCGTAGGAGGAAGGACATTTCAAAGGTGAAATGCTTCAGATGTGATGGACTTGGCCACTACAGCACTCAATGTCCTCTCAGAAAGAAGGACAAGGAGGACAAGCAAGATCAACACGCTACATCTGAAGAGATCGACAAGTTGTCATCCCGATTACCGAGATACTACTAGGAGTGAGGTGGGGTGATTTGGTTTTGTAGCCCCAGAGAGCTACAGTTGGGCAGGATTCTTGAGGAAGTCACCTCATGAATAAATACCTTGCTACAGGAGCACAAAACATGCAGTAGCAAGATGGATCAGTTACAGTTGGTTCGATCAAGTGCCATAGTGATAGATGCAATAGCTAGAAGCAGGTCAAATAATGGGCAGCACAGTGCAAAGTTGATAGCAATGCAGATGGCACAGAGCAGAGTCAGTAGCGGCATAAAGGCTTCAGCAACAACATAGAGTCTAATAGCAGTCAAGACTCAGGTGGAAGATGCATCATTCTGATCACAATTGATTCAGTATTTTGGATGCTTTTCAATTACAGTTACAGCGGCAGCAGATGAAGAGGGAGTTGCAGTGCAGATGCAACATTGGTAGCAATTCAACAGGACTAGCAACAGCACAGATGCAGCGTTTATCAGAGTTGTGCAGTGGTAGGTGGGTAGCAGCAACCAGACATCAGCAGCGTGATAAGAGGTAGTGTAGAGATAGGATGTTGCTTCAGTGGGTTGCAGCGCTAGAACACATTCCTCGCTAAGAGGGAGTGTTAGTTTTTGTAGCATCGATTGTGTTCTAGCCATGACATTTGGTGGAGAGGCTAGAATACATGTATTCTCCAAAACCCATAAATCGTTTCTGGAAATTCCACCTAGAGACGACCTAATTAAAATAATTAATCCTTTTTTTAATGGTGCCTAAGTCTAAACGTAGGAAAACTAATTAATTAAAGGGTATTAATTAAGTCATGGTGAGAATCTTCTAAAAAAAGACATATCGAATTCTATTAAATCTTAGCCATCGATTATGTTTTAATCTTGGTCATTGATGTCTCAATGAGAGATTATAAGAAGAAATTCGATGGGGGTTGGAGAACACAATTGAGACACCAAGGAATTCGATTTTGCTTGGAAATCGATCTCGAGGGTATCAGCATTCAATTGTCGAAGGTGATTCAGTAAGATCGAAGCAATGAGAGAGGGGCAAGGATAGTAAAGTCGAGAGAAAGACTTTCCAGTCTGGTGAGTGCATAGTAGAGAGACAAAGAGTTCCATAGAGAGGCAGTGCAGAGCTTCAGAGGGTAAGTAGTATTTTGCTAGGGAGAAACAGTGATTCAGTGCCAGAAGTCGGAGTGGGAGCCCGGAGGCCAGGAGAGTCCACTTTCCAGATAGCAACTAATCAGTTAGCGAGAGAGATGTTGCTCTGAATTGTGTCACGCAGAACTGCATAAGCTGACACAAGGACTATGCAACGGTAGTAAAGAGCAACTCAACTTGAGCCAAGATCAGTGTTGGATCATCGGTGGAAGTGAGATTTTTCTCACTAGATCTTATGTCAATTATTTCTCTGTTTGAATTGCTAGATTTGAACATCCATAGTCTTGTACTCATATTTACTATTGCATAATAATAAAACCCTTGGTTGTTGCACTGCTTTTCCCAAGTTGAGCTTTTCTAGGGATATTGGTCCAAAAATAACAGTGTTATTTGTGTGTGTGTGTGTGTATTCTTCTGCATTATTTTTCTTCCGCAGTATTGTATTTGTGAAGGTTGCAGTAGGATTCGAGGTTTCCGAATTTTCACACCAAGAGCTTCTTCCAATATAATATGTCTGCTACATCCACGCAGACTTCCACTTCAAACTATCTTTCAAGCTTCTTATAATGATGTCATGAGCTATTGCTTCAATAGTATGCGTCCAGTATGATGCCATCTTCTACTAAGATGCATTTTGTCATAATGCTTCTTATCTTGACTGCCCTAGTGCAGATCTTTTCACCTCCTACTTAGCTAGGATCTCCCTTCTTGATTTTGATGATGATAGAAGATGTCTTCTTGATGAAGATGTCTTCCTTCAAAAGTGGTCCTTCAACGAGAGGGAGATCACCTTGATTCCTTGATGATGATAATTACGCTTCTTCCTGCTTCTCTAGTATGTAGAGACTTTTAAATGCTTCAATGTGTAGTTCTTCTATGGATGAGATAGGGTTTTGAGGTCTTCTTAGTTCCTTCTAGTGACATCTGTCAAACTTACAACTTCAATTTTCGACCCTTAGTCAAAATTTTAGCTTCTTGTTGCATGACTGCAATTTCGGCTTCTTCTGTAAAACCCTAGTTCATACGTGTGATTAGATGATGCATGGATTTGTCTCTTTTCTCCTTCGTTTGAGATAGGAATCTTCTTCTTATTAATCCAGCTTGCAAGGGAGACTTCTTTTGCCCGAGAACTTCAGCTCTTTTGAAGTAGCTTATACCTCAGAATTTTTTGCTGCAAGATGATGCGCTAATCTTCGCATATGTGGAGGAATATTGCCCAAAAACAGATCTAAGATGCTACACTTATCCTTCTTTCTTCGTAAGGTATTAGGTTTCTTTCTCTCTTGATCAAACTTCTTATTGCTTCTTAGATGCTTTTCTAGTGCTTCGCCCCTTGAGGGTCCTTCTTTAAGCTACCTTTCCTTGCCTTGTCACCTTAGCTCTGATACCGTGTTGAGAAATCTAGGGGCAGCTAGAGTAGATGATTTCTCTTAACTTGATAACTTCTTAAGATATATTTTTACTTAACTTGATTAGCTTCTTCTTTCACGTAATTATTATTAGTGTTCTTTATCATCAAATAGCTACCAAACAATAAAATTAATGAGACAATAGGACACAAGATGTGAGCGATCAACCAAGGCCAAAAGCTCTCCAACTGAGAGGAAAACCCACAAGAATTCTTCTATTCTTATAGAACTTCAATTGACGAATTCCAAGACCTATGACCCTTGACCAAGACCCTCGAAGACCAAGTCAAACCTTGCTTGCAACAAATTCTGCAACTTCGACTTACCCAAAAGATTCTTCTAGAACTTCAATCTGCCCAGCAAATTCTTCTGCAATTTCGACCTACCCAACAAATTCTTCTGCAACTTTGACCTGCCCAGCAAATTCTTCCGCAACGTCGACCTACCCATCAAATTCTTCTACAACTTCGACCTACCCATCAAATTCTTCTGCAACTTCGAACTGCCCAACAAATGTAGAAACCTTAACACGAGAGAGAGAGAGAGAGAGAGAAAGAGAGAGGCCCAAAAACTTCGATCTAGTTCTTCTCCTTCTTTTTCGTCCTTTTCTGGCTTCTATCTTGAGAAGATCAAACTTGCCTAAGTGAGTCTCCAAATGAGGTCGAGTTCCTTCTTATTGATAGACTTGTGATGGGTATGAATAGCTATCTTAGGCCGACTTGTCCCTTCATGTAGGCCAACTTGATCTTTGCACCATGACAAGGTCTTGGAGGGTCTTTTGACTCAAATAAATTCATTTTACAATATGTAACATGCCCAAATGGGTCTTCAATACATGACAATGACTCAATTGACTTGTAGACTAAATAACAAGCCCTAGAAGCACTCAATGGGTGTTTGACTTAAAAATAAATTTCCCTTGAGCATGAAACCCATTCCTCAAGAATCGACAATAATAAATTTATTTTTCTTTTCATTAAATACATAAAATCATGATTATATATATATCATTATGAAGATTGAACCTAGTTACATATTTCAACAAATCCAAATAAAGACAGTCTTTTCAGTGAAACTTTGGTTTTCAGCGAATGCATACGGTTCCAACCTACAAACTATTGGTGCATTCCCTTTCAATGTTATGGATGTCATAGAGTAGGGCATACTTAGGTCAAAGGTCCTTATCAGTTGCAGTTTAGATCACTAAGAAGCTTGCAGAGCTATGTGAATAAAGTTGCCAAGCCAGGTTCACCCAAGTGTCTCAATCCAAAAAAGGATGGCCAAGCTCCATCTCCTTCTCAAACCAGAGATGCCAAGGATCAAATCGTAAATTCATAGGAAGAGACTCTGATAGACAATTAAACAAAATCTCTAGGTAAGACATTATGCTCTCTTGTTTTATTGATAGAATCCCTTATTCTGCAAGTTTGGAGTTATCCCTTGGTCTCTAGCTCTCAATTGCAATTTGGATGGCTCCCTTTCTGGAAGAACGAGTCAGAGTTTTCCTAGTATGGTATATTTTCCACCCTCAGTGGTAGAAAAGGCACACCTCTCATCAACAAACTAAATTGAGGTACGAGACAAGCTTTTGTAAATTGCTCAATTTGTATTTGAGATGAATGTTGTGGAAAGACCTAGATAAAAGATTAGTAGACAAACCTGCAACAATATACAAGAAGTAGATTGACAAAGTTGGTTGACACTACACCATTGCATATCTGACATACAACAGCAAACACAAAAGTAAGGGTTTATTTGTATATCATTATAAGTGGGCCATTGTCACTGGTACAGGAGCCCATATTTATTTTTCTATCTGTTATTTTCTGGGCGGTTGGGTAGTTCAAGGTGGAGAGTGAAGTCTCCCTCAAATTGGAACCTGAAAATAATTTAGGGTGGCAAAGTGGTGCTACAACAAGTTGAAGCGTCCAGGGTGTTTGAGCATCCTTTCAGTTGGAGGCTTGGAGCTGATAAAACTAGGGTATTGGAGCATCCTTTCAGTTGGAGCTGGTAAAACTAGGGTGTTGGAGCATCCTTTCAGAAGTTGGAGCTTCTTGATAAAACAAAATGCTTTTCTAATAAAGTACTAGGAAGTTGGAGCTTCCCTTCTTTGGAGCTAATGAATAGTTGTACTCATCAATTATATTAAAAAGCGTTCGGTAGTTTTTCTCTCGAAAGGGTTTCCACCTAAAAATATCTTGTGTATCGTTCATGTGATGTGATGTGATGTTGATTTATGTTTTGATCTAATGCCAATGATATTTACTGCTCAGTAAGTTTAAAATTAACTGATTGAAGTGAAATATTGATTCACCCCCCCTCTCGGTATTTCCAACAATTACAACAGAAGTGGATGGAAATAAACGAACAAATCCCAAATATCAATAATAAAAAAGGAGTGTGATGATCAAAGTGATCAACAATAGAATATATGGGATACCAATTCACTGACCCTCTCACTCTGTCAACCTCTAATAAAAGGCAAAGGCCACCTCCACAACCTAAAAACACTATAGATATTAGAAAACCCCACCATTTCAACTCTTAGTGATCCAATCCCTATCTTTGACTTCAACTATAAAATCCCCAAAGAAATTATGAAGGCACTACAAGCAATGCTACATGAAACAAGGACGTTTTTTCGAAGTGAAGTGTCAAAAGCATTATTTTCCAAAAATATAAGAAGTGAAGCGTCTCGAAAGCGTCTAATATATATATTATATATATATATATATATATTTGCATTTATATATTATATTCTTGTAAAGCTCATTAATACATACACATTCTTTATGCTTAACAATATCATGCATCAAAAGGTTCAACATGTGCACCAAGCACCCGGACCAAAATATATGTGGATGAGTACACTCAATAATTTTTCCAGTTGCCTTACAATTTGTTGCATTATCAGTGATCACTTGAACCACGTTATTAGGACCAACATGCATTATCAGTGATCACTTGAACCACATTATTAGGACCAACATCTTTGATTGATTTCAATTAGAGATCTGCAATGTTTTGGGAAGTTGCACTGATGGAGGAGTCATGACTTGCAAGAAGCATTGCACTGCTAGCAGAATCACCAATCCGCCTATGGATCTGTGCTCTATGCTCCACAAATCCGAGGCAGATCCTTTTCTGGATCTGTGGTTCAGAAATCCGGAACCGCCAAAGGATTTCCAAGAATCAGCCCAAATTGTTGGAACCGCAGATCCGATATTTGGATCTGTAGTTCCGCCGAAGGATCGGCCAAGGATCCGTACAGGACACAATTTCGGCAGCATACGACGGATGGGCAACAACCCGAAGAGCTCTATCAAATAATAATTATCATTTAATGCGCTAGCTACAAGGCTAACTTGGATATTCATAGGTTACCTGCCACATTAGTGAACACGGATATCCCAAGCATAGAGATAATATCCTCATAGAAGGTGCAAGACTAGCACAACCACTACCACCAATAAACATGGTCAAGGCTGCTAGTGCAGAATTTTATGGTGATATCAAGCTAGATAAAAACCAATTTGCCAATACATCTCTTTTCCAATGACCATGTGATCTCCCCTTAAGACCTGAATACAAATGCATGATGCAAGAATTACTATACAAATTTAGGGACAGGGAAAATCCAATACTTAAAATATATTATGTTGCATCATCGCCAGGGATTATCCTTGAACTTGTAAGGAAAAGATTTGAAGAGCAAGGGAAAATTTTGAATATTACTCTCTTGCAGGTCTACATCAAGAAATTGAGAAAACACTTTTGGTTGCATGCATAAAATTCAAAGCTTCTAAATAGCTTAAGAAACATTCAAAAACAATCTAGCAGCCTCTTTGTAATGATTTCGGAGAAACTTATGTTTATGGCTATTTTAAGCCCAAGTGAAAGCAAACATCTAGTTCTAGCCATTGTTCATGCTCTTCAGGGAAAAGAATAAAAAACAGTTCTCCAAGTTTCACCTGGCTTCCAAGAAAAGAAGTTCATTTAAGAAACAGACCAATGCAAGAAAAACAAATAAATACTATATTTGTGGCAAGTCACACCATTGGGCTAACAAGTGTCCATAAAACAAATCAAAGAAAGGTATCAAGATATCAGAACTGTTTTCCTCACACATTGATCCAAAGTACTTTTACCCTTGTTCTGATTCTGATCCAGAAGTTGTATATAGTATTGACTATTTTGATTCTGACTATTCTACTGAACCATCATCTACTACAAATCCACCTTAGATTATTATTGAGATATTGACCTTTTATGTATCAACATGCTAACACTGTCTTTTGATGACGTTTCCTCTAGAATTACTGAACTCTGCCAATAATTAGCCAACACACCTGACTGAGCTATTCATAGACAAAGATCTCTTTCTGCTCAGATTGATCATCTTTCTTCCCAACAACCCTGTGAAACTGCGGTGAATCCCTTAGATTCTTTCCCATCATCTGTTTCCCTCTCAATATTACCCACCCCCCACAAACAGATTATGCCTACTTCAAGCCACCCTATCATTCCCAAATATTGCAAATACTCCTCTAAAGAGCAGAGCCTACAACATAACAATCAACACAATACAAACAGGAGGCAAAGGAAGCACCAAATAGCCAAATGCAACAACAATAAACAAAAAGGTCTACTTTAAGAAGGCTTGCAAAAGAGGTTATTAAAGATAAAGAACGATTGCAAATTCTGCCATTAAAGGAAGATGCATTATCGGATAGGATTTTGTGCAAAAGCATCAGTGCTTTACTCTATGTTTTCTTGTGCTAAGGTTGGAATGATTCCATCATTCTACTATTGGGAAGAACTCATACAAACAAGGGTAAGAGTTATTAATGGATAAATCCTAATAAGATCACTAAAGATTTCTCGATATATGATAATTGATTGCAACGCACTATAGAATTTTATCAATATGACACTGGTCCAGACATTCTTCTCGGTTAGATTTTGTATGAAATCATCAGCGCTTCACTCTAAGAAAACCTGAAGTTAGCATCATGGTTGGAGACATTCTTACTAAAGTAACTAGTAAGAATACTTACAAATTAGGATTCTAGATACTGCTAGCTGCATTGATGAACCAAAAGAGTCAACTGACAAAATCATGAAAAAAAGGGTGGTCAGAAATACCAAGTGCTAGCTCCAATTGTGCAAAAAATAAAGGCAAATTGCACAACTGAAATCCATAATGTTTTCTAGTCAAGATAGCAATAATTGTGGATTTCCCACATACATAATATTTTAAGGAGACCCAGAAAAGGCAGCTTCCATTCCAATGTCCCTAGAAGAACAGGCTTACTGCAGAGAAGAAATACAAGATTTGCTAGAGAAGAAGTTGATTGAGACTCGAGAGCTCCTACGTGAACAAAAATTCAGAGCAGAAATGAGGTAAGCCAAGGCTGATAATAAATTTCAAAAAAATAAATAAAGCACTACTGCTACTTCAGTATCCAATACACAACAAAGAATTACTACTTCAAAAGATCTAAGGATGTAATGTACTTAGCAAATTCGATATGAAGAGTAGATTTTGGCAAGTAGTAATAACCAACAGCAAGTCATGCCTTTCAGCCTTAAGAATACTCCATCAGAATTCCAAAAACACATGGAAGATATTTTCAACGACTTAAAACTCATTATTGTATACATTGATGGTCTCCTTCTTTGCTCAAAAGATCTTAAACAACATACAGAACGTTTGGAAAAGTTTTACCAGAAAGTTTACTGATATGGATTAGCTCTCTCTAATAAAAAGGCGGTAATTGGCAAAACTAGGATGGAATTCGTAGGTCTTATTATAACAGAAGGAAAATTCCAACTTCAAGAGCATGTGCTACAAAAACTTGTTGCATTCCCTTGTGCGATTAGAGATAAGAAACTACTCCAAAAGTTTCTTGGTGCACTAAGCTATGTTAGGTACTTTTAACAGGGACAAGCCTTGCACCCCCTCAGGTTACCAGAAGATCATCTTCCTTATACCTTACAAACAAATGCTTCTAATATTTCATGGTCAGTAGTATTACTCCAGGTAAGGAATAGTAAGGACTCAAGAGGAAATATGTATGTGTGCATCTGGAACAATCAAAGATGCAGAAACCAGGTATCCCTCGGGCCACAAAGAAATTTTGACTGTCAAAAAGAGCATAGGTAGATTTAGTTTTTTTCTCAAACCTGTGAAATCTGTATTGCAGAGAAAGTTAAATCACATGGCAGGCATACTACAAAACCAAAGGCTTTTAGAACAGCAAAATAATAGAATATTCAGATGGAGTCTTTGGCTTGACAATTATGACTATGACATACATTATAAACCTGGCAAGAAAATATCATTATTGATATGCTCACCAGAGAAGCTTTTGCAGACTCAATATTCATCAAAGTCATTATAGCAAGATAAAATGGAAAGCAAGTTGCAGAAAAAGCATCCAGTTCAATGAGAGAGCAAGATCAAGCAAGAGTCACAAAAGAGCCTAAGCGCAATTTCTGTTGGAATTACTATGTCTGAACAACAAAAAAATATCAAGAGTTCATACTATTTTAGAAAAATGGTCATATCATTATGACTTGGATCTTCCTTTAAAGATAAAGAACGATTGCAAATTTGATACGGATTTAAGATTCTGCCATTAAAGATAAAGAACGATTGCAAATTCTGCCATTAGAGACTTTACAATCCATGTATTAAACCATGAGTCATATATAGGTCAGACAGTAATAGAGTGTCTACACAGTAGCTGGGATTATGGTGATCTCTACGATATCATTAAATTAATAAAATATAGAAGCTCAATATGGATAGTTTAGATTGCTCTACAATAGCTCCTAACCCTGTTACCGCATGGTTTGCAGTCTTCATGTGAATATTTTCACTGAGTGTTGATCCAGAGTTAAAAGGTCTCCAAAAATATGTAGAATTAAATGCTGACCTATTTGAAGGTGCCCGTCATTATCACTGGCACTGTTTCAGTCGGATTCTCTCGATTGTTGTTGGCTTGCACGGCAAAGAAAGTTTATCGCCTGTTGTCAACTAAAGATGACCGAAAACCAATTGTAATTACTACGAATAAGGCTCTTTTCTTTCAATTTGGCACTAAGGAATTGAAGAATCTAGAATCTGGCTGTTTATTTGTGTCTAAGCGCTTGGAGCATGTAGCCAGGTTGGTTCACCTTATTCCCACAGTGTTCATAAAGTCTTCAAGAACTCGTTACTCTAGTTGGCCCCCTAAGAACGCTCTCTTGTCTGTATTCTGTATCATCTTGTATCGTGGCCTTCTACCACAAATATGTTATCTTTCTATTTTGACAAAATCTCATGTCCACTTATATATTAAATATTATATATACACTTATAATTAATTAATTATGTGTGTAATAGTTATTAATCAAGTTACATAAGTTATATGCTATACATTCTAATTAAGTTGTGTGTGTATGTATGTGTAAATTTTACTTTTAAAAATTATAAAAATATATCTATATTGTTTGTACTTGTCATATCCAGATCCTGAGTTTTCAAAAACTGGTTATTTGTGTCTGTATCTCGATCCAAATCCTGCTAACTTAGAAGGAAGCCTTTTGTGGGTTGAAGCAGGCACCACAGCATGCTATGCCATGATTGATGATTATTGACGAGCTGGAATTTTCCAAGTCTTCAAATGTTCAAATATTTACTTCATATTTGATAAATTTGATCTTCTTGTCATGATCCAGTAAATAGATCACCTTATCATTCCAGGAAACTCTAATCAGCGCATCTCTTGATGCAAGAAATAATTGAACAGTGAGATTGACATGACAGGCATTGGTTTATTTCATTATTTCTGGAGTAAGAGGGATTTGGCAGTTTTCAGTTGAAATGTTTGTTGAACAAGAAGAGCATACTTGATCAATTCTGAAGAGATTTCAGATGTTGGATTGCAACCTGATCTCTACACCATATGGTTCCAGATCTGAAATTGACTTGCAATTATGCATCAAAGTTGGTTGTTAACTTGTTCCTACTTTATATCAATATATGATTGAGTCACCTCTATACCGAGTCAGATATATGTTTTGTAGTAAATGCAATGACCCAATCCATAATGGAGCCCAAGGAATCTCGTTGGAGAGATGCTAAGCATGTGCGCCATTATATAGAGGAAACCATTCACCATGCCGTGCAATAAACAGGAAATGGTTAGAGTTTTCTTCACAGTTTTGTAGATTCAGATTAGGCAAGAAATGTGGAAAAGAGGAAGAGCACTTCCGGCCAGTGCTTCAGCACAGCTACAAGTATGATTTTTTCTTCAGTAGGAAACAGGAAGCATTTGACCTCAGTTCTGCAGAAGCACAGCACATTGCAACTTCCTCTATAAATTGTCAGGCAATTTTGCTGCACAAATTAGTTGCTCAATTGACCAGTGTGATGCTCGATCCCAGCATCATTTATTCTGACACTCAAGAGTTTCAATAATCTCTCTGAGACTTTCTATGATACATCTAACCACATTGAGATCGGGTATCCTTTCTTATGGGACAAGTTACATGGGAGACAAGGGATCCTATAACTCCTCCAAATTGACAGGTAGCCAATATTTTGTCAAAACACCTATAAAAGGAAAGTTCATGTTGCTGAGAGACAAGCTTGGTGTGGTAGAGAATAAGTGCCTCACAAAGATGAAGTATTAATCTATTGCTCTAAATATGCTCTCCTCATCAATTCCTATTTTTTAGGAGTTTCTATTTTTAGAAAATTAGTTGGACTAGTGATTAGTCATTTTTTTTGCATCACTAAATGTGAGGACGCCACATCAAGAGAGATTATCTAAAGATAATACTGGGATTGCTCACATATCTAGAGAGGATTTCTGGGATCGACACAAGATTATTTTATGTATGTTACTTATTTTTTTGGTATATGTTTATCTCCTGAGTGGGCTACCATACTAGGAGAATTAGTTTTCCATATACAAATTTTATGAGTGATTTATAACTCTTTCTTTGAAAAACAATTTTCTCATTACCTGATTTTATAATCTCAGTGAGAAAATTTGTCAGATATATTACTCAATACTAGGCAGCTCTGTCTAAAATTTAGATGTTGAGTCCCTTCCCCCGCTGTATTATTGATTGATATTTTAATTGATATTTCTATTGATTCTCTGACTAATATTTAGGGTTAGATCCTAGGAATCAGATCCGCATATCAAGAATTGAAAAATTTTAATTTAACATAGTGTCTAACAATACCCAAAAATAAACCCTGTAGAAAATACAATCAAACGGATTTGATCTTTATTAGCATTTCTCTGACAATACCTCAGGTGCCATCCAATAAGGAGTCCCAACAACTGAATGAGTATTAACATCTGCCTCAGTTAGCTTTGTTGCAACACCGAAGTCAGCAAGTTTCACCAAGCCCTGTAAATTAAAAATAAAGAAATATTTGTCATAAAGAGCATACAAGACAATTGCAATCAGCAGAAATAAATACCTATTGCACACCACCAACTTCCAAGTCTTCTTATAATAAATCTGATAGAAATAAATAAAGCCTTCCAGATTAAATATGGGATATTAAGTTCTCTCCATAATCATTATTGTGCATACAACAAACCAGAATCTTCAATAACTATATCTCTAATCTTTAACTAATGGCATATTTTAAGAAAATCTGGATCTCAAGTTCTCAACCTAGTCAGATGACTCAGATGTACACTAGACCACTCCATTTTTGACCCAAAGTTTGTACAGGTGTCTCCTTTCCCCTTACTCCAACAGGATTTGATCATAGAGAAGGAATTGCTTCTAGTAGTGAGGGCCATTACTGTAAACCTCATTGAAAGATGACAAGGTTAAACAGGTCTGGCAACAATGACAGAAACGAATCTACTGGCAGGTCCCTGTTTCACATTCAGCTATTGTTGTTAACTAAGAATGATGCCTGCAACTTATAGACTCTTGAATCATAGATTCTTTAAAAAGGTCTCCTAATCCAATCTTCCATGGTATATCTAATTTTCCAGATGAAAATAGTCCAGCCCTTACATTCACCTTTGCTCCAAAGAGGATGACCAATGACAATATTCCTCTGTTTTGAGACAGTATAAGTTTCTGTTTTAACATAAACCCAAGTTTTACATCCAGTGCCTTATTAGACCATATTAAAGGAAAATACATTAGTTTCCACTAATGACCAAACTAGGTCAATGCGACTGGCAGGTTTAACATACCAAAATGGCAAAAGGAGAAGTGCAAAAGTCATCTCCAAAAAATACAATAGAGTCAAGAACATTATTATCAGCACTAGCCAAAACGGACTAATTCACCCCTAGCGGGATCTGAAATGGTGACTGAATGGATTCAAGCAGTTGGTTCCAATCTAAACCAGCCCTCATCCAGCGATTATCCAACCCTTATCCAGCCTTCATATGATGGATTTTTCAACCTGGTTTTCCAGCTGACTCCAATCTGATTTCGGTTTGACCCTCAATTCGTTCCAACTCATGTTTTGATAACTTAACAGAAGAATGAGAACTGGAGCTAAGGTGGAACACAAGACGTTAAATGCCCAGAACTCCTAGAAGTAGGAAAGAAGATGGTAATAAGACAGAGTGGAGATAAGATAATAGATAATTTGTTAATGTTTGACTAATGACCACAAAGTAGGTCAAAGGGGCTGCTGAGTACAATGATGCCATTACAAAACAAGAGTACCAAAAGGCCTCCTATAAAATGCAAGATGCAGAAAGTCAAGTAAGGTAGAGGAGACAGTGAGATCTAAGTTGAGGCATGAACAACCTTGGACCGCAAGCCCATAAACCAGCTCTTGGGTGCAGATGTATAGGAGGAGAAGATCCAAGAACAAGAACCAAAAGTAATCAGGTGGTCTATCATGGAATACACCTGTCCTCCTAACATCCAAGGCAAAATGAAAAAGCCCAGTACAGTATGATGTCCAGAGAAAGAACTAGCGGGATGCCTAGATCATCCACTGCACTGTTGTCCAAAAATTAGTTCACCACTGAGGACTTGGGGATCTCGTCCATCTCCTAGGGAGGAAATCTGATCTGGTCATGTCACTGAAATCTCGTAGGACAAGGGATGATCCCACAACTCCACATTGATCTGGAGCCTGACGCTGTGCTAATATCGATCTATCTCTTAATGCTCATTCCTGAGGGTAGTGCCATGAAAAATGAAGTGATTCACTAGGTAGAATCTAGTCTAGTAGGAAACTAAAGAATATGCGATTGGAGTCTGAGGGCCTCCTGCATGTATATGGCTACACACCTCTAGCTGAAACATCTGAAGAAGCAAATGAGGGTCTGACTCCCCTTGAAGAGGCAATGGAACCTCCCCCTTATCTAATAGTAGATGGGGCAAAAAATGATGGCCTACTGCTCAGTCTCGGCCTCCTGTAGATGGCATAGTTAGCAGATTCTATCTAACTGATTGATCTAGTGGTCTATCTCTACACGAAGTCTTGGAGAACCCACTCTGCACTGGCCTAGGGGAATGCAAAGAGCATGCAACAAACAGCGAAGTGTATACTATGGTCAAACAATGAGCCTGGCTCTAAGCTCCAAGAAGTGTTCAATGTAAAAGGCCATCTTTGGGCATAACCCACCCTGAGGGTTAGCCCAAGTGATCTGGATAAACTACTTATAAACATCATCCCTGACAATCATGTTCAACTCTTGTCTGGTAGGTTGGATGTGGCCAAGTGCATCCAAGGGATATCTAAATGGGGGGAAATGGTCCATGTGAATGCCCACCAACTTTAAAAGATCTCAAACCCCAGCGAAACAGCCTTGAGCTAAACCCAAAGGGCTAAAGAGGAAAATGGTCTATAAAAAATAATAGGCCAAGTACAGGTACCAGTAACGATATCGTCCTTTTAACAAGTTAACAGAGCTCTAGATGCAATGTAGAAAAGAGACCAATCTGAACAATGTCTCGAGTTGAATGGGTTGGGCCCCAACCCCTGCTAGGATGATGTGTTGGGGGACTGTCTACTTGCATCTAGTGATGTGCCAAAGAAGAAGGGTCTGGACTCTCTCAATTGAGGCCCATTTAGACTCAAGTAAAGAAGGACCCGAGATCACCAAGTCATGTAGAACAATGGATCAGATAAGGGGATCCATGAGGGACATCTCGGATAGATGTCCTAAAAATGGTGTTGAAAGCACTATATTTCAAGAAGGGCTAATGATTTGTAGCACTTGTTGGTCTCAAGCTAGAGCATCAATTGCAAATTAAAGCAGGGTGCTTAGAATTCACCCCCAAGTATGTGTACGTGCTAAAAATCTCAATCTCCTCCCCTTTGAAGAGGTGTAATGAACTGTCTACTTGCATCTAGTGATGTGCCAAAGAAGAAGGGTCTGGACTCTCTCAATTGAGGCCCATTTAGACTCAAGTAAAGAAGGACCCGAGATCTCCAAGTCATGTAGAACAATGGATCAGATAAGGGAATCCATGAGGGACATCTCGGATAAATGTCCTAAAAACGGTGTTGAAAGCACTATATTTCAAGAAGGGCTAATGATTTGTAGCACTTGTTGGTCTCAAGCTAGAGCATCAATTGCAAATTAAAGCAGGGTTCTTAGAATTCACCCCCAAGGATGTGTACGTGCTAAAAATCTCAATCTCCTCCCCTTTGAAGAGGTGTAATGAATATAAAAATATAAATAACATTAAATTTAAATTAATAAGTTATGATTAGCATAATGAAAGGACATGTCTCAAAGGGCATGATTAATAATAAAAGGGCACTCCACTTAGGTATATATAGGGGGCCCCATTGTACTATCATATCATAGCATTCTCTCATACATTATTACTAGATCATTATTCCTACATAGATTTCTTTATTGTATTCCATATATTTTGGATATTTAGCTTGTGAGCCAAGTTTCACTATGACATTTGGTATCAGGCAGGGATTTCTAACGATCTGAGATCAAGCTGTTTTGCAAATGGCATTTATTAAAAAAAAACAAAAAGGGTTTTGCAATATCAAAACGTCTGGTTTCAAAGACTCATGATATTTTTCCATGGTATTGACAAGGTAGGATAAAGAAAAGAAATAAAAATAAAAAAATATTTTTCCATGGTATTGACAAGGTAGGATAAAGAAAAGAATTAAAATAAAAATAAAAGAGAGAATACAAATTAAGAAAGCAGTGGATATTCACATTAACTATTAGTTTTAATATTGGTGGTTTATAAGCCCATGGTTTCAAAAACCCATGGTATTTGCACATGGTATTCTCTCAATATGTAGGATAAGTCTTATAAGTGAATATAGTGTAAAATGAATAAAATTATTAAAGTAAACAAAAAAGGGTGAAAGTATTTACATTCTTAAAATAATTCCAGGAAAAAAAAGTGTCGAGCATATTTCTAGATAAAGTAATCATATTTCGTCGTTGAAGTATCTTACAAAATGAATGAAAAATTAGTGACCATAAATAAATTAATGGATAAAGTAATGCAATATGAAGAGAGAGAAAAAATAACTTTCATTTGATATGGAGAAATATTTTAATGGTTTATTAGAGAGATATTTCTTTCCTAAATCACATTCAAGAGTTGAACACAGAAATCAAGGAACAAGATTCTTTAATGACTTACGTGAACAAAACCAATCTCTTGAAAATGAAATACATATAGTGCAAACTAAAATAGAGGAACAACTCTGAGCACCAGTGAAACAAATTTGTGACTTAAAGATCTAGCGTTAATTTATCGAGATGTTGCAATCCAATGTGAGAAGCAGTCAACAGAAGAATGTTATAATGATTTAAAATAAGAAATTAGAGATCTAAACAAAACTCATATCAATAAAAATGAAGAAATAGTGCATATACGAAGGGAATTTGAAAAAGAAATATACAAAAATTGTAACATAAAAAGCATTCACAGAAGAGAGATCGAAGATATCGATAAAATACTATTATCTAAAAATCAAAAAAAAAAAATCTAAAAAGATCCAAATCAAAAACTACTTGCACAAATCGAAAAGTGAAAGGATACAAAATAGTCCATTCAGAAGTTGGAACAAGAGAATCAAGATCTAGGGAAGATTCCCTATGAAAAAGATGAAGAAAATTCTCATTTGAAAAATCTTAATTAAGAATCGCTAGGACAAATTAGAAAGTTAAAAGATGAGAAATTTGATAATCCAAACATTAAAAATGTTGACAAATCAGAAAATGAAGAACTTTCACGCTTAAAGAACCATAATCAAAATCTACTTCGCAGATTAAGAAGCTCAAGAATGATAAGAAATCACTAAAATCATATTAGAAAAAATTATCAGAAAAGAAGCATCAAAGTCTTCAGATGTAGAAATCCAAGTTGAAGAAAAGGGAAGAAATACAAGCCCCATTAATATCACCGTTCACGACTCAAAAAGATGCAAACCCAATTGAAGTCAAAACATACTCGAATGTCGTTGTACATACATTGGTGATTCCAAGCGAAAATCAAGTATCAACCAAGCAACATCAATGAGTAAAGAAAATCATATATCTAAAGTAAGCCAAGAAAACGTTTCAAGCATGATAAGGCATCATCAGATTACAAGAACTCCTTATCAACATTCACATCATAAGATTGGAAACCTTAACTAGTTAGGGTATTAAATTTCAATATCACTCAAAGCAAAAACAATTAACTTATCTTATTTAATATATTGACGCCAACACGATTAAGCCTTATAATAACAATTTATCTAGAGTATCAAATAAGTGCAAAGCTCCACAGAAGATTGAATTGGGATGGCTAGATAATTTTTCAATTCGATAGTTTTGTTGAACACTCAAAGGATCATATTGTCTCATATCATTAATTATAATCGATAACAACTCCAAGAAGTAAGAAAAATGCAAAAATGATACAAGACAAAGAAGATACCAAGCCTTTAAATAAATATGCTTTGAGAACAAAACATTTCTTAAGGGGAAGGCAATGTAATGAATATAAAAATTATCTTTCGCCCCAACAAAAAAATCAAGATCCGATATGCTTGGGGTCGAGGCGTTGCAACCAATAACCAAGCTGAATTTCAAGCTCTCTAGAAACACTTAGAACTAGCAATTGAAAAGAAAGTCTGTAAAATCATGGTATTTGCAGATTCATTGATTGTAATCCGAAGAGTATGGGAAGCAAAAGGATCACATAACAATAGTCTCTCCTGCATATTGCAAACGATTGTTATTCAGCTTCAACAATTTGAACAAATTGATTTCTTTCATTTTCTAAGGCACTTTAATCCTATAACGGATGCATTGGCTAACAATGGGACAAGACTGGACAAAGGGTCCTTAGAATTGAACAATAGACCTTTAATAATTTCCCCATTGTCATGATCCACCCATATGGCAAAGAAATATTAAATAAAGGCACTAAATGTCATTCAAGTGAGATTTATTATGAGAAGACAGATGCGTGGGCGTATCTTTGGAATGTGAAGGCCTCAGCCCATATATCGACGATGGCATTCATAAACTAGCGGCAGTCTGTAGACAATTACTCGCCACCTTTGGAAATCATCAAATCAGCGCCCTTGTCCAAATCGCAATCACAAATGGCATTCATCTCCTACTCAACATGTGCACAAGTGTCCAAAGCACCTTTTGATTTACATTGGCAAGTCGAATTTTAAAGCGTCGAGAGTAGTGATACTGAGACTTCATTCAATTCGTCTCATGTTGGCGTTAATCCCTCCAACTCTCCGTATTAATCTGTATCCACTGGAAGCAAAACAAAGCAAATTTGGAATGGACGAACAGTCCTACAATTAAATGTTATAATGAGTATGAACAATCCTCGAGCAGGAAATGACAAGCTTGGCACCTGGCTCATCAAGGTTTATATAACGATGGGTATCCAACACTATGCCCTACGAAGAGCAACGAGCAAATGAGGGTTCGTAAATGAGGTTGTTGAGCCAACACTGTCTTGGTCTTAAGTGCATGTATTCATGTGACGAGAAAAACGCTCCCACTTGGGTACCAAGTCTCATTGTCGCACAGCCTCTCCATGGAGAATACAGGCTCTGTTGGAAATATTGGGGGGACGATTCAGTATTCCTTTTCAATTGTTACTTTTACCAGTTAAATAAATTATATTTAGAACACAAAATAAGCAATAGGAATAAATGCTTTTATTAATATAATCTTTATAATGAATCAAGTACAACATATAGGGCTCCAACCCTTAATGAAGACATTGATCTTCAATTCCCCAGGCTCCAACCTGTTGCCAAGCACCAACTTGGTCTTTTGTGAGGCTCCAACCCTATCCTCCAAGGCACCAACCTTGTCTTTTCGACGCTCCAACCTTCAGGGCACCAACCCTCTGGGCTCCAACCCACTGCTATACTTTGTCTCGATATGTTTTATAGTAATTCACGACTCCCAAAATCTTCTCCATTGAGTTCTGTCAATCTATAGCTTCATTGTAGTCTCCATGCTACTTCATCAATGACAACCTGTCTTCATATGAAGGAGTCTTCACAGGTCTTCATATTACCTAAACTGAGTCTGCAAAGTTACCTCATGATGATTTCAACAATGCATCATAATCTTCAATAATGTCTCCAAGATTTGCTGAAGCTTGTCAAAGTTTCTGATTTTCCTTAGTTAGAAATCCTTCATGCACTTTTTCTGATTTATTCCTACCTACTTGTTAATTTTCCTTTAACAAGTTATTTACAAAGTAAATAATGGAAATAAACACCAGTGCATGCTCAACATATTACAGATCAACAACTAAAAGAAACAAGAACAAACACACAATATGACACCATTATTTTTGGACCAATGTCCCCAGAAAAACCCAATGCGGGAAAATCAGTGTCGCTATCTGAGGGTTTTCTTATTAAGCAATATCAAAGTACAATCTGGGTGCCGAAACTGGCCTACCCAACAGAGAATTTCCTTAGCATCTATAGCTCACAGTTTGAGAGAAATCTCTTGGCCAAAACCCCAGAAAATCCTTCCGGCAATTTGTTAGCACAAAACCGCTCTGCAACCCCAGCATCTGTCTAATCTGGACTGCGTCAGCCTCTCTCTGTCTCACGCTGGCCCTATGTTAGCCTTTCTAGGCCTGCGTCAGCCCCAGGAGGCCCTGCGTCAGCTCTGGAAGCCTCTGCATCAGCTACGCTGGCCCCTCTGGTTCTCTGCACATCACTGGGCTACCTCTACGTGGCCTTACATGAGCCCTTGTTGGCACTACGTCACCCTCCTTGGTTGCTGCACTACTATCCCGGCACAATCTCTGCCTTCTTTGTTTCTTTGTACTCAATGCCCCTCAGCTACTCTCCCAATCACTAATTCTATCTCTCTTAACAAACCAGGATCTAGAGAATAGAATAACTGATCATCTGGTGTGATCTCCAAGTGACCCTCAAACCTCCTCTTATATTTTTCCTGTTGACATCTCAACGGTCGAGATTAAGTCCCTAATCAACGACTAAGATTAGATCTGGCTTGATCCATGTCTTTTGGACCACTCTAACACAGATTCATATTAATACACATTAATATTTTATTTTCCCTAAGTTTAGACTTAGGGACTCCATTAAAAATATTAATTATTTTAATATCTCGTGATCTGTTTAGAATCTGCCCAAACCCTTTCTGGGTATTGGAGATCTCATGTGCACATTCGATGCTACCCCAAATCAACACTCCCTCTTAGTGAGGACTGTGCTCTAGCAATACTCCTCACTGAGTATTACTCTGATCATCTAGCATCGGTACCTGTGTTGATGCTAGGCCTTCCTGCCCAACATCCTCTGCATTGTTGCCTCCTGTACTGCTGCCCATGGTTCTGCCACTACCACTGCTGCATCTGTACGACAGCTCCGTTTGCATCCGTGTCGCTGCTGGTCCTTTCTCCCAGCACTACATCCGCATTGCACCTCCTCTCATCATGCTACATCATGTTGCCCATTGCTGCACTGCAACTTAGTTACTAAGAAGTAAGTAATTGATCTCCCAATTGACCTCCCTATTGAGCTAGAAACACCCTCTGATGCTGAAGCTCCCTCTGTCGCAAACAAATGCTCCCTCTCTAACCTCTGCACTGCTGCAACAACTCTCTTGCATCTCGCACCGTTGCACAATTATTTGTGTCGTCCTGCACTAGTGCAACACTC
Source organism: Pinus taeda (assembly GCA_000404065.3). Taxonomy (NCBI): domain Eukaryota; kingdom Viridiplantae; phylum Streptophyta; class Pinopsida; order Pinales; family Pinaceae; genus Pinus; species Pinus taeda. The sequence goes on from APFE030353238.1 coordinate 336,917, forward strand.
CTGTGCCTCTCGCACTGCTGCAGCCTGCTAGCTCTGTGTTGTCTCGGGACGTCTGCACTGTAGCTCTCTCTACCGCTCCATCCACATCCGTCTCTACCCACTCAGCCAGTCCTGCTACTCCTCGTCGGGGCTCCCATCGCAAGGTCTAATCCAAGAGGTTAGGTACCTCAAGGGTCCTACCCCTCATCGCCTGTAGTCCGCCTGACTACAGCTCGATGTCTCCCCACTTCCGCTCAAGTGGTGCATGTGCACTCATGGCACAGTCATCGTCTGTCAAAACTTCCTTCTCTGCTCATGCTGGCGCTGCCTTGGTCTCGAAAGACTCTCCCTTACTCTTCTTCCCTGGGCACTGGGTCGCATAATGAGAATACTTAGCTCTAAGAGCCTGAAGATGATCAAGTGTAGACTAGAATAAAAGAAAGAGAATGGTGTCAAACCCAAACCAAACTCTCTCAAGGATCAGATAAGGGATATTCAAATTATCCCTAAAAGGCCCTAACCACCATGGGGTCTAAGGATGGAAGAGGTAGAGGGAGCCCTATCACTTTGAAGTTCAATTCCCATGGTTTCCTACTACATTCCTCCATGAGTTTTGTGACAACCCTTTTTGCTACCCCTCTTGTAAAAGTCGCTATGAATTGTAATTCATGTAAATATTGTGGAAAGTAAACAATGACTGGGTTGGAGGAGTGGGCATGGATTCAAAGGTTTGAGGAGGAGTTGCTTGGGAAGTGATTCAACTCAGGGTACTTCATTTAATATGCCACCAGTTCTTTGACTGAATTTGATGGCTTGCACAGCAGGCACTGAAGTGAAGTATGGGTTCTTGAGTGAAGGAGGAACCCCATACCACCTATGTCCTCATGGGGTGTGTTGGTGCGGCCAACATACAAGATGCAAATGAGGAGTCTGCAACAAAAAGAGGTTGACGAGAAGAAAGACGAGGAGTCAACTAGACGTGCAATACAAACACAGAATGTGTGCTGTGTATGAAGAGTGTGTCAAAATAGGCATATGGTAGTGTCAAGAGAAAGAGAAGTCGCGAGCACAGCGATGAAGATTCAAGCAAATGAGTGAAGTTTACTCACAGGAGTATGTCAGGATAGGCATATGGGATTTGTGAAGTGGACTCACAAAAGGAAGGAGCTTGAGGAACAACACAAGTGCCAAAGCGAAGTATACAGGTGGAGACATTGTTTCCAGATACCTATGGGTTAGCAGGCGGAACACTGTGTCCTCTAGATTCTTGTTGGGCATAGTAGAGGCTGTGAATTTGGATACTTGCAGGGATCTGCAGGTGGAAGTATTGTGTGCTCTAGATCCTTGTTGAGCAGGTGGAGACATGGGGGGCTATGGTTCTCGATAGCAATTAGCATGTGGAGACACTGCAGGCTCTGGATTCCCTATAAGTGGGTGGAGACACTGTGAACTCTAGGTTCCTCTGTTATCGAAATGATTTCCATTGGTGTGAATTCCCTTGAGCACTTTACTCCTCAGTCACTAAATCTAGCTCGAGGGTGGTCAACTACAAGAAAGATTGCAGTGTAGTTGGCCTATGGTTGGGTGGAGAGTTGAAGTACTTCGTGTGAATTCCCTTGATTACTTTACTCCTCATTCACTGAATCTAGCTTGAGGGTGGTCAATTACAAGAAAGATTGTAGTGTAGTTGGCCTATGGTTGGGTGAAGAGTTAAGGTGCCTCCCTCAGTTCCCAGTCATTTAAGTCAATCAAATAAATATACTTACATGTACATATGTTGCAATATGAATGGTGAATGATATTGTTATGTGTTATAACAATGTATGTATCAACATTGATTGTAAAGGAATGTGTTATTCCTGGTTTACTATAATGAGATGGTTATGTGAATGATTCTCATGATTGTGAGGGGCTTGCAAATCCCTGTGGTTGTCGTTATGTTCTTGAGTTACAAAGTTATTTACATGGTCTTGTATCAATGTTTGATGTGCTCAGATAAGCTATTGTTGTGTGTGATTTCCATTGTTTGGCATGTTATGGATTTCAAGGATTTTTTATTGCTTAAAATTGTTGAATGTCTTTCTTGGTAAAGGACTCATGATGTAGAAATGTATGATTTATCAAGTGGATCTAATAACATTGTCTGGGATCCATTTTGTAGCAAGATATGTTGTTGTTGTGTTGAATTTACAAAGTGGTATTAGCCATGGTCTTGGCTTGTTTCTATGCTTGTTAGTAGGCATGTTGATAGCTCGCTATGATAATATGGTTATGAAAATATATCTGGATTGTTAATGTTGGAATTAGGGTTTCATTCGTGTAAAAGTTAGTGTCATGAGTAACACTGGGCTTCAAGGAAAGCTTGAGAAAAGTCCCTGAAATCCTTAAAGCTTCTAAGTCTAAGCAGTGCAAAGAACTCAAACTTGTATCCGGGGTTGAATAAGTCAGTGGCAGCAATTTGTATCTAGGTTGGATACATCGCAGACTTCGAAAATATCTCTAAGAGTCTAGGCATCCGGGACGTTTGTACTTATGTGTTTTGTGAAGAGCACTAGATTTGGAAAAAAACTCAAATGACTTGTGTGGAAAGGAAGTAAAACGGTCAAATTTAGAGTGGTGCCCATTTGGCAAGTGTTTGGCACAAGGCCAGATTTCTCCACGAGAGGCAGATGTATCCAGGAACCTGAGAAATCTGAGGTTGAGGGCAAGGTGCATGTGTGTAGCCCCAAATGTGGGTAAGGGTCGATTTCAAGAGTAGCCCAACGATATCTTGGGTGTGCCCTATATAATGGGGTAAAGTGCATGAAACCAAATATGTTAGTTCGTCGTGGATGTATCAGAAAATCAAGGAGGAAAGGTTATGCACGAGCTTGGAAAAGCCCAAATGGTGGGTCATGTCTGTACAAATTGAGGAAGACGATGTCTGAGAGTCTAGGAGGTTTGTTAAGGTGCATAAGTTAGGTGCACTAGATCTTCCCAAAACTAGATACAAAATAATTCTTCACAATACATGAAGAAATGGAGATCCGTGGGACCCGCTCTTTGGGATGACGTGGCAAGTGCCACGAGAGCCCTGTGAGGCTATGTGGATGTCACGTGAGGATTCTTGAGGGATGTGTATCGTCTAACATGGCGAAATTACTAACATGGCACGTTGTCATAGTGACACATGGTAGGTAGAAACTGCCTTTTGGAGTGGTCAAGGCGCTAAATTTTGGATGACATGTCGCACCATCATAAGTGACATGGACATCACGTAAATGCTAAGGTGGCACCACATATGACATGTACATGCGTGTGGTGGGGACCACAGTCACATAAACGACAAATAGTGGACCCCGCCTCGTTATTTGCCAGAGAAGGCAAGGGAGACCCACTATTAATATACGTCACCAATGTAAAGAGGTGGCCACGTGGAGCAGAAGCGACAAATCATTGACCCCCCCCCCCACCTTGTTAAGTGTCAAAGAGACAAGGGGACCCCACAATTAACATTGGTCATTGATCTATTCAAGTCAGTCGCGCAAGGGCTTCAAGTTGCGAAGGGCTTAACCATTGAACATTCGGGTGCAACATGGCACTACTTGATTGGTTAGACATTGAATAGGCATATCTTTCAATCCAAAGATCGAATTGGGGTAAAATTTATATAGTCTAAAATGTCTTGATGAGTTGAACGTGATGGAGTTGTCCAAAGTTAATTCCACAAACTTTGGTGTATGAGGAAATTTTGTAACCCCATCTTCATAGTGAGACCATAAAGGTTGAGTTAGTTAAAAGGAACACCTACCATCAACCTGGGAATTCGAAGGGGATGAGAGGGAGCATTACAAGTTTAGCCTATACTACCTCCTCAATTGTTACCAAACAGGGCGGTGCCTTTATCCCTTCCTCTAACTACCTGTGCCCATGAGTTGATATGTCTTTGCATTTCATGTATAAAAGTGGTCTGCTAAGATTTGATCTCCTCCTACTTGTTTTTAAGATCAAGAATTTCTACATGAAAAGTGTTGCAAGGGGGTGGTGGAGGGCATCTTGCTCCTTGTTGTCATTTACCTATTTCTTTACTTATATGTTATCTGACTCAAGTTTTGCTATTTGTGAGTTCACCCACTTGTGTCCTTAATGTGAGGTTGGATGATTCCAGGAGTTCTAGTTTCATAATTAGTTCTTGAATAATCCTATTCTTTCCCCCATCTTCAGAGTTGTATGAACATGAGATTGGGATCCTTGCAATTATCTTAATGTTGGTGTCCTCCCCAATAGATGGGTTCACCGCCCCTTCCCTTGGACCAATTGTAGATAATGTAACAAAAAAGAAGGTCAGCTTATCTATATTGTGGTCATCGAGATGGGATGGAGTGGGGAATCTCCCAAACGCATTAGGAAAAACCTAGGAATCATTGAGTATCGTTGTTTTGCTAATTCGACTATGGCCAAGGCTACAAAATGGAACTAGAGCCGAAGTATTGATGCAAGGGTATAATCCATGACTCAATGGTTCAAATAAACCCTCAAATCCAGGAGGGTTACAATCCATGACTAACTACTTCAGCATGAACCCATGACTCAAACAAAACCTCAAACCCACTTAAATTCACAAACTTATGCTCAAGTTTATGGATAGAAATCCATGGCCCAATGGCTCACTTAAGACGCCACATCTCAGTATTCCCACTTCTCAATGGGTAGCTCTCTACAACTTGAATCTATGGCTCAGAACTCGTGACTTTGTTATTCGAAATCGTGGCTCAACTTAACTTCTTTTAGAATAAAATATGATTATTTTCCTAGATCCATGAATTTCTCCTAGGAAAATGCTAAATTACATTAAAACAAGAACATTATAGAGCAATAACTAATGGACCTCTAACCATCAATTTGAGTAATAACAATGTCTACATTGGGAAAATGCCCAAAAATATCTCTTTGAGAATGGTACGTAGCACAAATCTCATAATACATGTCCAACAAAAGAATAAGTATCCCTTAAGCAACATAGCTTGTAAATTCGTTCCTCCCTTGGAAGATGATAATCTATCTTTGTCATCAGCTAGTGCAGACACACCTTAAGTTGCCCAAGAGGAATGTGAATGCCATGCATCAAAAGGGTGTTGGAGGCACGTTGGATGAACAATGCGGCAGCGAAAGATCCAGAGGAACAGCATAGAATAGCAAGTTAATTTGGAACTAAGGGCTCTACACGATGAAAACCAAAAGATCCAACTGTAGCTCATAAAGTATCACTCCATATAGTTGTGTTAATCTCCTCTGTTTGAGGTAAAAGATGTTAAAGCATTAAGGGAGATCTTATAATGCGGTAGGAGATCTTATAATGGGGCGAAAGATAAAAAGAAATGTCAATTGTCTCTAAAGAAGAATAGACCCCTGCAAACCAATAAGGTTGTTCGCCAAACTAGTTCATGGATACTAATCTCTTGGAGAAGTAGGGTGCTAAGAAAGAGTGTTTTTCTTGGCCTAAGAGTGTTTGCAATCTATCACAACTTGTCAAGGTAAGTAACAAGCATGAAGGTGGTTTCAAGTTGAAGAGGTAAAGCACTAGATTTTTCCTAAATAATGCTATGGGAGTGTTGTCGCAAAATCTAGCAAGCCTAGTGCAAAGCCCCACTACGCGGAGCCAAACCTTATGGCAATAAGAAAAAGGGTTGTCATTGTCACCTCAACAACCTTTCACCTACTCTTTAGTGGTATTCGACCACAAGGGAGGATTCCCTAAACTCATGTAAAGGATATGACTATGGCTCAAGGTGATTGATATGATGTCTTAAGATGGGATCAAGTATTGGCAAAGCTTAGAAGACAAAGATGTTTTATGTCAAAGTTCAAGAACTCTATTCCTAGACCAATTTGATGATTGTTATAAGTTAGGGTTTTGCTGATTTTCAATGATAGGGTGCACGATGTCATATAACACAAAGGGCAAAGGCCTTTCAAAGCATAATCAACAGAGGAAGTAAGGCCTTCCAATAGACACCAAGGATTATTGGCTATTAATGGAATTTTATCGCTGAAAACATGCATATACAACAAAATAAGGATGATGTCACCCCTAAAGAGGAGGGTTTTACAATGCAACAATGCTAGATTTTGCTTTTGTATTACTTATTGATAATTCCTACTTTATGAATCAAAAACATCAAACATAAACTCACCTTTTAACAATTTCCACATAAAACCGTAGCTGCTAACTTTAGGAATCTAGGAAAAAGGGAAAGATGAAGGAACTTAATTAATTGAATGGATGATCGACACATTTTATGATCAGTACCTTGTCCTAAACCAGGGTAAATGGAGTCTTCTAGGGAAAAACTCAAAGAGAACAACATGATGGAGTTGGGGAGAATGGCTAGGGCATCCACTTTTAAAACCCTAACTACTTTTCTAGGAAGGGAGAATTTAAATATAAAGAATGCACATTCGCAGTTTCCTTATAAATTTTAGAGAGAACAATTTTGCACGCTATAAAGGAGCAAGATTTCAACATAGATTTAGCATTTAATCATGGCACCAAATAGAAACCTTGGTCCCTACTACACATACAATAAAATGTTATCAGAACCGAACCAATGATTGAACCAAAAAACCCTCTAAACGGGGAATTGGACCGAAACTGGTAAAAAAGCCGGACCAAAAAACTGGACAACCAAAAACAAATAAAATATTCAAATTTTAAAGAAAATCGTATATATTCATGTGCATCTATAGGAATCCAAGCCATTTATACACAAATAAAAAAAACTTCTCATTTATATAGCATGCAAGGGTGTACATAACCAAAATAGCATCCAATGCAATCCATCTCTAAACCAAAAATATATCAACAAACAAGCTCTAGATGGCCTCTAACGTCCAAAAAAAATCATGCTACAACAAATACCTACATATCATCAAAATCATTGCCTATATTGGGATCTCCATCATCAACATCACACTCTAAGCATTAAAATAAGATGAGAAAACGTGGTATGTCAAGTCAAGATTTTGTTCGAGTGATGGGTACATTTTTAGTAGGGTTATGATAGAGGAGTTTGACAACCCATGCCACTAACATCATGGTACATAAAGGGCTTGGTGCTCTTGATTAATTACTAGTTCCACACCTCATTCACGACAAAATCCAATGGAAACGTTGCAACCTCTCTGTTCCTAAAATCCTGAAAACTATTAAGTTTGCTATTTTGAGTGAGATCTAAAATTCTAGTTTCTCCATATGAAATTCAATGTGGTCGGAAGCACTCTCAAACATCCGGAGTCATTTCATGATAATGTTAAAAATATAAGTAAAAGGATGAAAATGAAAGATTAAGGAGAATGTCACTTTTACTTTGAGAATTTAACTTGGCCATAAATTGCATAGCAAAACTAGGGTCATAGGCTTTAATATTAGGTTGCCCACTCAAAAAAATTGTCCTTAAAAAATGCATTTTGAATGTCTTTGGTCAAACTATACAAAAGCGGTCGATTCAGTACAAAACAGGTCGGTTCAATTAAAAATGGTCGGTTTGATACCGAGTCGAACGATTCCATGACAATCTAGTCAGTTCGGTACCAAATCGGCCATTTCCGGTTCCAGACCTTGAACCGGAATAGTTTCACCCCCAAACCGGTCGGAGTGACCGGTTCCACCAGTTTCGGTCCAGTTCTAATAACATTGATACAATATGCAAAATATAGAAAATAAGCACGACACTTACAAAATTCTCCAAATAAACACTTCATTCAATCCCAGGAAAACATCTCCATCTACAAGACAATTTGCACCATAGAAAAGTCACATTTCAGCCCAAGTAGAGAAAAAAAAACTAATTCACACTCGTTAGAAGAAGAAGAATGATGAATGTGTGATGATGAAAAGTGGAGTAAGGTCTCTTCTATTTATGAGGAGTAACTAACCTTATTTCTACTAAATTTACAAGCAAAATCCCTACAACAAGTTTGCTTAAGCGTTAAACAAGTGAGAGGTTACAAGCCAACCTCAATATAGCTCAAAAACATAACAAATAATTACAAAAAAGCCCACACTTGTGGGAAAATAAGCTTCAACATTATAACGTCATACTCCATAAGTGATCAATATGCCACAAGTAAGTGACAAATGGGTCATGAGTACTTCATACTTCGAGGAAAGCTCAAAGTATATGGGCATGCCTCCAAAAGTGCCTCAAAGTTATGACATCATCATCAAGGTGCCCTATGTCACCCTTCTAAGGGCAAAAGGGGTGATGTGGCAACATCATGCTAAAGTGTTGGGGTCTATCAGTGATGTGCAAGCTCTCCCTTGACATCCAAGGATAACCATCATCGTACAGGCTCTACAACAAGCAACGCCCATCAAACAGTGTCAAGGCCATCCTAATGGCATCTTGGGTCCATCTAGGCACATCATCAATAAAACCACCAACAAGCTTTAGTGTCTCAACATCTCAGCATATGGGGGTACTTAGGTGAGAAAAGCACCATGTGTAACCATCTCATAGCCTAATGCTCTCCTCTGGGTGGGAAACATCACATCATTTAGGTCATAACTACACTTTAGACTAGGAAAAATGACCTCTCAAATGTTGTTGAATAGGATGAGAATCATTTCTCAAGAGGCTTCTGCTATTGTGATAACTCCAACTGACAAAACCCTCTCAACATCAAGTGAAATTATCAATCATTAGGTATAATAACCATAAATGCATCATAGTGGACCATACCTAATGTTAGGGGCACAAGAATATTTCACACAAAGCTCACCTTCAAATGTCTAACTAGATCTAGTCATGTAAGCAAGTTACATCCCTTATTTTAGGATAGTTAGGCCAACAACCCTATTAGGTGTTTTCAATCCCCAAGAAGAAGTAACATGTCCCAGGTTAGCCCATCAATCCATAGGTGTGTGTGATAATGATGGTTGCGAAGCGGGAAAGACTTCAGGACAGGGTGCCATACCCATGTGACCAACTAATGGAGGTCCAACATCCCAAGTTTATAGATGTAAGGAGGGAGAAATTGTGAAGGCGTGATTTATCCCTTTCCTCGGCCTACTTTTCCACCCCTCTAGTGTGTCTTTTACTTTTTATGATATATCTTTGTTTGGTGCACAGTTAAGTTTCAGGATACGGGGAAATGAAAACACGTATCTGAAATGGGAACGCGATATAAAAAGTGATCCCCAAAAAATCAAGAAGCGAGGAAAACATTTTATATATATATATATATATTATACTATATAAATGTATATCTTCAGAGAAAATGATACTAAACCCTTGAAAGAAATCATTTTATGTTTTAATTTTTAACATTATAATTTAGAATACAAATATAGATTCGTGAATAAATGAGCAAGCCCGAGGCCCAAGAAAATCATGCTACAACAAATACCTATATGTTGTCAAAATCATTACCTGTATTGGGATCCACATAATCAATATCACCTTCGAAGCAATAAAATAAGATAGTAAAAGCTTAACATGGAAAATATGAATTTTGTTTGAGAGATGGTACACTTTTACTAGGGTCATGATAGAAGAGTTCAACAATCAATGCCACTAACATTAAAGTACATAAAGGGCTTGATTCTCTTGATTAAATTTGTGTTCCATATCCTCATAAACGATATAAGCCAATGGAAACGTTGCAATCCCCTAAATCCTGAAATCCTAAAAATTGTTATGTTTGATGGATTTGGGGTGGGGTTGGAGGTAGAGCTCATGCTAAGCTTCCACCCACGTACTATATAAATGTCCCAACCATCTTTCGCATTTTTCATTTTTCTTTCATTGTGGCTTTCTTATGCTTTTACCTTTCTTTTAATTGCATCAACTTCCAAGGCTACGTTTTCTAGGCCTTTGCAACTAAAGGTTGGGAACAGCTTTAGGGGAAGAACCTCCCAATTGCTAATCAAGTGGACCCAATGGGTAATCCTTTGCATGCAATGAATCTAGTGTAGAGGTCTACTAGAGGAGAGGTGCTTCTCAATCAAGTGGCAAAAAGTCCATTGTTCATCAATCTGAAGGCAAAATGCTCAAGAAATGAAGAGTCCAATTGGCACTTAGTAACCCTAATAGTCGAGATAGGCTGAAAAAAAGAACTGATAATACTAATGGAATCATGTCAAGATAACCCACGCAAAATGTCATCGGCAGAAGTTAGAACATTGACTCCTAGATATATAATGCAAGGCATCTCTAATAAAGGTAGTGAAACAAATCGCAAGGGAATCCCCTAATTCTTGAAACAAGCAATAGAACCTCCCCCAAAACTCATAGTAAATGAGACAATTTAAAACAAAATGCTTTGCAGAATCAACCTTCTGGAGACGGAATAGATAGCTAATCCTCTCAAATCATGGTATGTAGTAGCATGTCTCAATCCCTTCCCATGTAAAAGTCTCTCTTTGTTACCATTTACCATTTTCGTTGCATGACAAGTCAAGTTGGCACCTAGGAAACCGAATACGTCCTTCTCGCCCCCCTTGTGTCCCGAATCCCACGAATCAGACATAATTCTTTAGGACACATGTATGATTCTCGTGTCCAGCATGCCCTAGCACATCAGATTCGATAGGCACGTGAGTCTCAATTTCAGGTCACGTGTCCCTCTCAAAAGTGCATTGTGTGGCCTTTAAATCTCGATTTGGGCCCATTTCTCACTCATTCTTGAGTGCCTCTCTTGCTATGGGTGTGTTGGGGTGACTAGCAAAGGGTTTGGGAGCATTTTGGAAGTGATTCAAGCAACAGGTAAGTTCATTTGGCTTCTTTTTTTTTCATTTTTGCTACAGCAGTTTACATGTCCATTTTTTTTACAAGTTTGTGCATTTTTTCTTTATTTTTTTACAGCGTTCATGGCTCAATCAAGGGACGCAGGGAAGAGATAAAGGAAGGGACAGAATGTCCCCATTGGTGATGCCCATCCTATTCCAATTTCATCAAGGTCTGCAAGTGTTCCCTCTATTGGAAGTGGGGCTGCAGCAGCAACTTCAAATGTTGGGGTCAGGATAAAAAAGACAACAAGCTCAAGAAAGAAAATATCCCTTGTGAAAGTATGTCACAAGATATCAAGGGCCAGGCAGCAAGTTGAATGGGAGGAGGCAATGTTGCTTATAAATGCAATTATTGCAACAATCATTTCAAGAGCACTTATTACCGTGTGAAAGCTCATTTGTTGGCCTTACCAGGTTGTGGAATTGGAGCATGTACGGCCAATGTTGGTGTGGCCAAGGTGGTTGCATCAGCTAAAAAAACAAGAATAATAATCCCCTTCCATTCTTGAGAAAAAGTAGCTGCAAATTTCCATTTGAGAGTTTTGGTGGGGGTGTGGGTCAAGCAGCAAAAAGAAAGGCAGTGGCACTTGGTCCAATGGAAAAGATTTTTCAGAAAGAGAGACGGGAAGAGTTTGATCTCACCACTGCATTACTTTTCTATCTAAACTTCATATCCTTCAATGTTGCACGCTCACCTTTATTTCTTGAGATGTGTCAACTCAAGTGGCTCCATCAAGGTATGTGCCTCCTGGGTCAGAGAATCTTAGAACCACATTTTTGACTAAGGCAAAGAAAGAGGTGTACAAAATGCTTGAGCCTATTAAATCAGCATGGCCAACATCTGGGGTTAGTATTGTTTCTAATGGAGGGAAATATCTAGCACGCCACCCACTCATCAACTTCATGGTGTCTTCCTTGAATGGACCAGTTTTCTTGAAATCACTGGATATGCACTTGGACAATACAAGGATCCATAGAATTTTGGTGAGTTGTGCATTAAAATTATTGAAGATGTAGGTGTTGATTCTTGTGTGCAAATCATTACAGACAATGCACTTGTTTGCAAGGTTGTTGGCATGATAGTGGAAGCTAAATATCCACGAGTATTTTGGACACCTTGCATTGTCCATTCTTTGAATTTAGCACTTAAAACTATTGCTTCTAATGTGCCTTGGATTGGAAGTATTATTGAGGATGCACGGCATATCTGCAACTTTGTACAAAATCATACAAATGCCCTCACAATCTACAAGGAGTACACCCATCTATCACTATTGAAGATTGCAGATACACGGTTTGCCTCTTCATTCATCATGTTGAAGAGGTTGAAGGAGGTCAAGACCACTTTTGGGGCCATGGTTATTTCAGAGTTTTGGTCTTTTTGGAGAAAGACAAATCAAGCAGCCTCAAAAAGAGTTCAATGTTAGATGATGCTAGGTGGGAGAGGGTAGATCTCACTATTAAGATCGTGGACCCTATCATTGTTTTGTTACGGTTTGCAGATACATACCAACCCATCCTAGGAGAGATTTATGAGGAATGGGATTCCATGATTGATTCCATGAGGACCATTATTTTACAGAGTGAGTGCCCTGAGTATGAGACATCATCAGAGACCTTCTTCACCACCATATAGGATATTCTTGTCAGCAGATGGGACACGAATTGCACACCTTCACATTGTTTGGCTCACTCATTGAACCCAAAATACTACAGCCATGAGTGGCTGAATGGTGGACCTTCCCACAAATTCCCTCCTCACATGGATGGTGAAATTTCACAAGGGAGGAAGGATGCATTCAAGCAAATTTTAGGATAGAGCATCCCTCCATGAGGTGGAGGATGCATTAGTAGAGTTTTCCACTGGCATTGGGCGATTTGCAAGCTATGATGTGATTAGAGACAAGGGGGCTAAGAAGCCCTATTCTTGGTGGGAAACTCATGGGGCAACAGGCCCTCCTCTACAGTGGTTAGCGATGAGGCTCATTTCTCAGGTGACTTCATCCTCTTGTTGTGAGAAGACTTGGAGCACATATGGGAATTTGTATAGTGTCAAGAAAAGCAGGCTTGAGCAATCCAAGGCAGAGACAATAGTGTAAGTGCACGCCAACCTTCGTCTTATTTACAGGCAAAAGGATGAGTGGTTGAAGGGGAAGTCAAAGATGTGGGATGTCTTTCCTGATGATATGGGTTTGGACAACAGTGTTTAGTTAGCATTGGCCAACTTGGATCTTAATGACCCAATGCTAGAGCCTATCACTTTTGATGATGGTAATATGTAATATCCCTTAATAATAAATAATAAATAATATAATATTAAAATACAAGAAAATAAATAATAAACAATAAATAAAAAATAGTAATAGTAAATAAATAATAAATAATAATAAAATAATAAATAACTAATACTAAAGCTCTAAATAAAGCAGGCTTGAGCAATCCAAGGCAGAGACAATAGTGTAAGTGCACGCCAACCTTTGTCTTATTTACAGGCAAAAGGATGAGTGGTTGAAGGGGAAGTCAAAGATGTGGGATGTCTTTCCTGATGATATGGGTTTGGACAACAGTGTTTAGTTAGCATTGGCCAACTTGGATCTTAATGACCCAATGCTAGAGCCTATCACTTTTGATGATGGTGATATGTAATATCCCTTAATAATAAATAATATAATATTAAAATACAAGAAAATAAATAATAAACAATAAATAAAAAATAGTAATAGTAAATAAATAATAAATAATTAATAATAATAAATAACTAAATCACTAAAGCTCTAAATAAATATAAATATAAATAAACAGAAAAATAGTAAAAATCAGTAAAGCTATCAAAAAGTAAAAACAAAGGAAATAAAACAAGAAAGCAGTAAAAATTAGTAAAGCTATCAAAAAGTAAAAACAAAAGAAATAAAACAAGAAAACGATAAAGTTGCATGTTGACACATGGAATGTGTGCATGTGGTTCCCCTTCCAATGTTTGCTCTATTTAATAGATGGTGAGGAAGATGAGAAGCATTTCATCATTTCACAATTCCATCATCCATTCTCTTGAGAGAATAGTGTTGTGAGACAAAGGATTCCCTGGCAGTAGTACGTTGATTGAGGGCTCGGGGTGGCCAGTTGTAGCAAGATTTTGTGCAACAAAGCCTACAGTTGGGTGGAGAGTCGTCCCCAAGACTTTGTTGCAGTTAGCAGAATTCAACTAGCATTTAACCTCGAAATCACAAGTGAGAAACATCATCGCCACAGGTAAGTTGTCTCTACTCATATTTTTGAAATTTAATGTTAATTAGTTGATAAATTGCGTGTTGATTATAAATCGCATGATTAATCTAATTAATTACATGTTTTTATTTCGGGGCTGTTACAAATGGTATCAGAGCCTAGTTTCAACTCTTAGGGTCTATAGACATTTTAATGTAGAAAGCTTCAATCTAAATGATTTAACGAACGAAAACAAAAATAAAATAAAAATAAAAAATTTACATTCACATCCTAATGATTCTATCCACTTAAAAGGGAATATTACAATCACAATATATATATACCGAAAAGAGAGATTGAATGCTATAACATGTTGCAAGGAAAGCGAAGACCGCCGGCTTTCATTGAATTCTGGCACATTCAACCGAGTAAGCCGTCAGAATTCAGGGAATAATTGTTTGCTTTTTAATATCTAGGAAATTGTTCGATTGAGAATCTTCATAATATTCAAATAATATTCAACTCGTTTCATTTTTTTTGTGAATCTAGCTTGTTTTTGGGTTGGTTTTTGAGAGGAAAGGTTTTAAAGAAAAACTGGATCATTGTAAAATTAACTAAAGGATAAAATGGAACTCTAGTTTTCGATATGATTTCTATAATTCTAACTAGATTTAGACAAAGTGGAACTCTAATTTTCAATATAGTTTCTATAATTCTTTCTGGATTTAGAGTTGTTTTTACCTGGAAAAAACAGGACGATATGAGTCACCCTTGTCCCACAAGTTCGGGTCAATAACCTTGATTTCTGGGAATCGGCTTAAATGTTGACAATGCAGCATTTTTAATATTCAGGGAATGTGCAAAGCAATTTGTAGAGATCTCTTCAGCTTGTTAATATTTTCGACTTACCGGAAATTGACCTAGATTCAGGGTAAACTAGCATTTGTCCAACTTTGTTGAATCCGTTGACGTTTTGGTTTTCGATATACTACAATAATATGTCTGATAAATTTAGGTTTATTTTTAAAGTCGGAAATCTAGCATCGTTCCGAGAATTTGCCTTTGCATAAAATCTGCCGATGGGTATCGGTTTAAATTTTGGGAGTTTCTTTGCCGTTCATTTTACTCATTTGACCTCCGTGTGCATATTTTGTTGCATTTGAATGGCTTTGTCAATTATTTTCCGTTTGTGTTAATGCCTCTTTGGACCCGGTTCACTTCATTGTGCGTGGATAATATCAAATTCTTATCTGTTCGATTGTGTCCTTGGCTACGTGATCAATTCAATGTGTGTGGGAGGACAGTTTAACTGACTGCGCTACACACATATTTCAGATCGTATGTCCTATTAGCAGTTCATAATAATATTTTTGGCATTTGATCAGACCTCTGCATCATTCTCCATACCATCTCATCTTGACAGCGTTGTTACGCTTCAAGTATGAGTTCCCATCCTTTGCAAGTAAAATCCGGAAGTAAAATGACACTAGTGTCTGGCTTTGTCTTTCCTCTGGCCTATTTGTCTAGGGTAGTCTTTCCACTGCCTTGTTCATTAAGATGTGACGCCTTATGAAGTTAATATTGACATCAAGGAGGGTTATGGTATTGTGAATGCTCACCATACGGTCCTTGCGAGCAACCGAATTTTACAGTAGATTTTGTATCTATTCAGCTTAGCGTATATGAGGATATCGGTGAAGATGATAAGAAATTGCCTTTACTAGACACGATCCCCTCCCCTTCCTTCAAAGGGGAAACCCTTTGAGCACTGAATGAGTTGCAATCCCGTTAATTATGAATTCTAGATGGATGCTAGTATATCTTGTATATCGTGATTTTATGCATTAAGTAAACAACTTGCAGTATATATATAAACCACATGATGATATATTTTAGTCTCAGTGGAAAAATCGTACAGATTTGGAATAGTTTGTTTGATTAAATGTCTAGTTTGCATTAGAATTAATTTATTGTTGTTATTTCATTCTCTGGTTGCATGTATTTTCTTCAACTGAATCGATTCTTTAAATAGAGTTTTGTGGTGTCTTTGTAACTGATCTCTCATTACTAATGTAGAAACCCAAACACGGTTTCGTAATTAACTGAGTTAAATAGTTCACCCTTATGACCATTTGAGACCTGGTGCCATTTAACTTTGCAAACAATTTATAGAGGAACGAATAGTTTTACGTAGATGCTAAATAAATGAGCACGAATTTTCTTGAGTTCTCTTTTAGTTGTTAACATGCATGATGAATGGATAATTTACATTTAATGGTATGGGATTGTTAACATTGTTCTAATTCGGTAATCCCACTTGCTGATACAATTTATTGGCCCGTTGCTGGTATCTAAATACACGGAATCGTAGCCTAAGTAGTTGTGCACTAGAAACTATTCAATATACTTTAATTTACATGAGCTCTACGGTTTACATTGTAGGGTAGTTTGTTTATGGCCTAAATCTGATGCATTTCATTATAATGTCTTAGAACCGTTTTAATATATCAGCAACAATAAATTAAAACATTTGTTGATTTCCGTAAATACCAAACATAGTTGTTACAACAGTGCTAAAAACCATTGACCTCTCAGTTATTTATTTGAGGGCACATAATAACCAGATACTCAAAATATTTCACTCTACAGCACAGAATTTCAATCTATCCTAGCGCATATGGGTCATGAATCTGTAGACTTAATATTGTGATGGTCCATCAAATTTATATGTGAATGGTGTGACATATAATTTCAAAAGTCAGTTGGTGAATAAATTTTCTTTTCAGGATTCAAGTACCCTATTAAAACAATAATCATACCTCTTAATAAAAAAAAAATCCATGTTCCTATAATGCCACCAATATTCTAAAGCTTTATTTTCACAATCATTCGAATTTCGATTTTATGTTGAGACAACTTTCTAAGTTTTTTTCGAACATCATTATTACCTTCCAACTCATGTTTTCCAAGGTATAAATAATATAATATAATACTATAAAATTAGTGGTTATTGATAATTTATGGTTCAAGTATTGTAATAAATAAGTTTGGATGAATGGAAAATAAATTGTGTTGAATATGTTGATGTAACTAATTCTAAATCAGGGTACATTCTAGATTTATTTTAGCTTTTGGCACATGAGTAAGTATAACATTGGAAGTGATGTAAAATTCAACTTGATTAAACACAGGGGAGATCATGGCTCCTAAACGTCGAAGACAAACCCAAAGTAACCCTGAGGTGGAAACCCCACCTTCTGCCACTACAGAGATTGGAACCCTAGCTGAGCAAGCTATATTACATTCCCTTGGGGAAATGACAAATATCTTTAAGGATTGGGTCACAAGCCAAGGACAAGATCAAGGAAATGATAAAGGTAAAGGAAGGGAGTTGGAACGAAAACAGAGGCAAGACCTAAATTCTCAATTCAATGCCAAAGATGGACAAACAACCCTCGATATTATGAAAGAAGTCCAAGAATCCAAATTACCATAGTTTACGGGTCAAGAGCGGTGTTCAAAAGCAAAAGCATGGGTAATCGGTGTCAAAAGAACACTTAGCTTTAAGGCATACACTTCAAGGGAAAAGACCCAAATATCAATGATTCTACTAAAAGGAGACGCTCTATTATGGTGGGTAAATGAAGAAACGAAGATGCAAGTCACCCGATTGCAAGTCACTTGGGAAATGTTTGAGGAAGCCTTCCGAACTAGCTACCTATCAGAGGAGTACAAACATCAACAAGTAGGGGCTTTCCATACAGTACCACAAAATGGTAGATCTATCGAGGACTACGAAGTTGAATTCTAAGTGTTGGTCCATCATGTGGACTATATGGCTGATGATCAACGTCAAGCTGAAAGATTCTTGCATGGACTCGATACCTTGGTCTGAGCGAAAGTCGCCATGTGGAAACCCACCACTATGGCAACAACCACTAGTTTAGCCAAACAAGTCCTGAGGACGAAAAATATGAAAAAGCGAATGGTGGTTGATGAAAATACAGGGAAGGAACATCCCACAATGAGGGTAAACAGACCAGGGGGGCAGCCATATAGATTCCAGGGAAGACAAAACAATGTTTCTCGAATCACTAGTGCAACTTCTCGGCTGCCTCTAGGAGGACGTAGGGGACAACCCTACTTGAGAAACACTAATGGTGGGGGTATAGGATTTGGTGGCCAAGGACAAGTACAACGTAAGAATCGAGAACAAGTAGAATGTTGGCAATGTGGAGGTCCACATTATAGAAGGGATTGTCCAAGGTATCAAACCAGGATTAAACAACACGAACACAAAGCAAAAGGAGGAAGACCACAAAACCCACACCGAATTCATGCAGCCACAAACCATCACTAGGCTGAGCACCAAGCCACGGTGGTGGAGTCCTCAGGTATGATCAAAAACATCCCTCTATCTGTGTTAATTGATCCAGGTGCCACTAATAGTTTTATTTCTCCTTCAACAATACTTAGATGTGGATTGACAGCTCATGAGCAAAGTAACTTTAGAATGGTAGAAATGGCATCAGGCTCTCAGCAATCAGTAGGGTCAATGGTAAGAGATTGCAGTGTTAACATTGGGGGGTGTGATACCAAGATGAACCTGTATAGCAAGACTCTAGGGACTTATGACTTAATTGTAGGAATGGATTGGCTTGAATCTCATCAAGCTATACTGGATTGCTATAATAAGACAATTCTCCTAAAAAATGACCAGGGAGAAACCATAGTAATAAAAGGCATTAGACGTGATGTTACATTGCGCCTCATATCAGCCAAGAAGGTTAATAAGTGTATGAGGAAAGGGTGCAAGATTTATGCGGTAGAGATGGTTCGTGCCAACTAGAAGTCCTCGGATAAGTTGCACCCACTACTTTCCAAATTTGCAGATGTATTCCCTCCAGAGCTACCAGGTTTGCCTCTAGTTCGAGAAATCGATTTCTCCATTTCTTTGAAACCAGGAATAGAACCCATATCCAAAACACCTTATCGAATGACTGTCCCAGAGCTTAATGAGTTGAGTATACAGCTTAAAGAGCTTCTTGATCAAGGATTTATCCAACCTAGTGTGTCACCTTGGGGTGCACCAGTGATCTTTATAAAGAAGAAGGATGGAACTCTTAAGTTATGTATTGATTACCGAGATCCAAACAAGGCCACCATTCGGAACAGGTACCCCATGCCTCGAATAGATGACCTCTTTAACCAGCTAAAAGGAGCTTCAATATTTTCCAAGATAGACTTACGGTCAGGTTATCATCAACTAAGAATCAAGGAGGAAGACATACCTAAGATGGCATTCCAAACGCGTTATGGACACTGAGTTTATTGTTATGCCATTTGGTTTGACTAATGCCCCAGCAGCCTTCATAAACTTGATGAATAGTGTTTTCCGAAAATATCTGGACCGCTTTGTCTAAGTGTTTTTGCATGACATCCTCATTTACTCCCACAATGAGAAAGAGCATCTAGAATACTTGAGATTGGTACTTCAATGCCTTAGAGAACATAAGCTATATGGGTAACTTACTAAGTGTTCCTTCTTTGAGAAAGAAATTCAATATCTAGGCCATACCATTAGTGAGAAAGGCATTGCAGTGGATTACAGTAAGATTGAAACTATAATGGATTGGCCTACTTCTTGGAATGTCAAGGAAGTACGCAGCTTTATGGGGCAGGCTATTATAGAAGATTTGTAGAAGGGTTCTCACAGATATCTAATCCCATCACCCACCTCCAAATGAAAGAAGTTAAGTTTCAATGGACAAGTGAGTGTGAGAAAGCATTTAATGAGCTAAAACATCAACTAACAACTGCTCCAATATTAAAGGTACCTGACATGGACAAGGACTTTCGTGTATGCACAGATGCATCAAGAGAAGGATTAGGTGCAATATTGATGCAAGATGAAGGGGTTATTGCTTACGTAGACACAAGACCCATGAAATCAATTATGCTACTCATGATCTAGAATTAGCGGCAGTTGTAATGGCCTTGAGATTATGGAGACATTATCTGATGGGGCGTCAATTTGAATTAAGAACAGATCATAAAAGTCTTGAGTATATCTTCACCCAAAAGGACCTTAATGCTCGACAACGACGCTGGAGTGAGCTATTTAGGGATTATGATTTCAAGATATCCTACATCAAGGGGAAAGAAAAGAAAGTTGCAGATGCTTTAAGCAAGAGACCTAGACTTCATTCAATATCGTCATTAAAGATAGACTTGAGAAGCCAGATTCTAAACCACCTAGTAGGGGACCAGCGATAACAACAAATAAAATTTGCCTTACAAGAAGAGGTACTTGTGGCGACCAGCGGGGAAGGATACACCTTAGATAATGATGGATTGCTACGATATAAGGGTAGGATGTACGTCCCAGGTGATGATGAACTTCGGAAATTAATAATGAAGGAAGCCCACCAAGCTCCATATGTTGCACATCCAGGAGTCCAGAAAATGTACGCGGATTTAAAACAACTAGTTTTCTGGACAGGAATGAAAAAGGATATAACAAATTTTGTAGCCCGATGTTTAGAATGTCAACAGGTTAACGCTGAACATCGTCACCTAGCAGGTCTTTTACAACTCCATGATATACCAGAAACTAAGTGGGAAGTTGTTTCGCTGGATTTTGTTGGAGGCTTACCTATGACATTCCAAAGACATGACTGCATTATGGTTGTTGTTGATAAATTAACTAAGAGTGCTCACTTTATTCCAGTTAAGACCAACCTTTGAAGCATCAGCTATCGCTCAAATTTTCCTAAAAGAAATAATTCGCCTTCACGGAGTGCCCCAAAAGATAATATCTGACAGAGACGCACGTTTTTCTTCCAGATTTTGGAAAAGCCTATTACAATCTATGGGAACACAACTAAACTTCAATACAGCATATCACCCAGAGACATATGGGCAAACAGAAAGAGTAAACCAAGTATTAGAGGACATGCTAAGAATGTATGTCATGGATCAACAAAACCAATGGGAGAAATACCTTCCCTTAGTGGAATTTGCATACAACAATAGTTATCACAGTTCAATTCAGCCATCTCCCTTCAAAGTCTTGTATGGAAGACCATATCGTACTCCATTAAGTTGGGATCGATTAGAGGATCGAGTCATGGTGGGACCTGAAAATCTCCAAGAAATGGAAGAACAAATGGCCACAATTAAACAGAGACTAAAAGAAGCCAGGGATCGCCACAAAAGTTATGCTAATGCAAAGAGAGTTGATAGAAACTTTGAGGAAGGAAGCCAAGTTTTTATTAGAATCAAACCCTTTAAAAGTCCCTTTAGGATTGGTAAGGGAACAAAGTTATCCCCTAGATTTGTTGGGCCATTCACGATCCTACAGAGGATTGGACCAGTTGCTTATAAGCTCGAGTTGCCATTCCATCTAAGAAGGATCCATAATGTGTTTCATGTTTCTATGCTTAGAAAATATGTACCCGACCCATCCCATGTTTTGAAATTTGAAAAATCGCAAGTTTCTGAGGAGGAAGTCCTTTAGGTTGAACCATTCTGTATACTAGACCGCTGAGTTCGTCGACTCGGGAACTATGAGTTTGAGCAAGTCAAGGTCCCGTGGGACCAATATAGCCCAGGGTCAACTACCTGGGAAGATGCAAATGTTATTTTTAATGACTTTCCTTATTTACTTGATTAAATGTGTGGTGAACTAATTAGGAGTGCTTACTTAGCTAAGACAAATACTTTTGTGGAGCATCTAAATCATGTTTTATTGCTTAAACTTTATGATACATCTAAATCGCACACTATGATTTCAGTTTAGTTTAATTAACTGTTATGATGTTGAGTATAATGTTACATGAGGTTTTGTGATATAACGGTAGGAGGATAATGATGCACATGTGGTTCTTATAGTGATGATGTGTCCTTATGACGATGATAATATGCATATAGGCATTATGATGTTATGTCGACGTATATTAACATATTCATTTACTACGTGATGACACGTATTTAATGTTGAATACTCATGATGGATATGATATGCATAACGTGGCATAGGAATTATGATGTCATAATATGAGGTTTATTGACATGTGGTTCATTTATTATGTGAAGTCATGATATGTCTTTGATGCAAATATGTTGATGTTATAACTTATGATGGTATTTCATGAGGTGAAGCATGTAGTTGCATACAAATTTATGACATGCATGAGCATGCAATTCGTTATTATTCATAATTTTGCGATTAACAATGATGAATGTTCTCATGATGACATGCAAGACTTGGCATGTGGATTATTTTCTATGATACTATGATGGTATAGCTAATGCATTGGTTGCATGTTGAAGTGTGATGATTGACAGGACTCCACAAATGAGCCGAGAGGGCCGGTTTATTTGATGATCTCGTGCGAGCCCATACACACGAGGGAGAATAAGTAACACCATATGGGCTAGGGACAAACTCAATCAACACTACATATGCCAGTGGTTCCTTTGTCTTGTATAGCTCTTGATGGATAGCTCTTGAGGGCTATGGGACCATCTTGAGGAGGCCAAGTGCTTGATATTGAAGACTAGGTGCCTAGTATTGTATTGGGATGTCGAATTCTGGTAGGGGTGTAAGGACTTCGATGCCTGGGGTTGTGCGCCTTAGTGAGTTGTGGAGGGAGTGGGTCAACCTTGCGAGATGCCCGGAGACATTGAGCACTGTACCAGATGTCTGCCTTGGGGCAAAGGAGGTCTAAGTCAGGCGCAAGCCTTGGGGCCAGCTTTGGACTAGGAATCAAGATACAGACCGAAGAGGCTTATGCCAGGTTCCGAAAGTGGGAAAAAGGACAGAGATTCCTTGGGATTTCCCAGGTGTTGTGAAATTTTCGATGCCTGCTGGTTATACTAGTTCAACAGAGGGTGTCGATGAACATGAAGTAATAAATAACAAAATAAAATGTTAAATAATTCAACTTAACTTCGGGTCGAAGTTCCTTAAAGTGGGGGAGTATGTAATATGATATATCCCTTAATAATAAATAATAAATAATAATAATAATAAATAATATAATATTAAAATACAGAAATAAATAATAAACAACAAATAAAAAATAGTAATAGTAAATAAATATAAATAATAATAATAAAATAATAAATAACTAATACTAAAGCTCTAAATAAATATAAAATAATAATACAGAAAAATAGTAAAAATCAATAAAGCTATCAAAAAATAAAAACAAAAGAAATAAAACAAGAAAGCAGTAAAAACCAGTAAAGCTATCAAAAAGTAAAAATAAAAGAAATAAAACAAGAAAACAGTAAAGTTGCATGTTGACACATGCAGTGTGTGCATGTGGTTCCCCTTCCAATGTTTGCTTTATTTAATAGATGGTGAGGAAGATGAGAGGCATTCCATCATTCCACGATTCCATCATCCATTCTCTTGAGAGAATAGTGTTGTAAGACAAAGAATTCCCTGGCAGTAGTACGTTGATTGAGGGCTCGGGGGTGGCCAGTTGTAGCAAGATTTTGTGCAATTGAGCCTACGATTGGGTGGAGAGTCGTCCCCAAGACTTTGTTGCAGTTAGCAGAATTCAACTAGCATTCAACCCCAAAATCACAAGTGAGAAACATCACCACCACAAGTAAGTTGTCTCTACTCATATTTTTTAAATTTAATGTTTATTAGTTGATAAATTGCGTGTTGATTATAAATCGCATGATTAATCTAATTAATTACATGTTTTTATTTCGGGGCTGTTACATGATACTCTTGAGGGGTCATTCTCCACACCAATAGATGCAGAGATTACATTTGATACAGAGGAGGAAGATGCAAGTTGCAACAAAGGAGAGCAATGGTGACCACGACAGTGATGTTGATTTTGATGATGATATTGATGATTGATGAGCTACCTACTACCTTGTAGTTGTTTTGTATTTGTTATTTCTATTTGCCATTGGCATTGCTACTACCTATGTAACACATTTTGATTTCGATGACCTAATGAGAAACTGCAGTTTCTTGTCTGATCAATCTGTCACAATTGTATTTGTATGCATAATGTTACATTGTAGTATGTACAATTTACAAATTTTAAATTTACAATGTAGAATCTAGATCTATGTTTGAATTTGTATCATGAGTGAGAATGTGTGAGAAATATCTATTTAGTACTAATTTTATATATATATAATGTGTCCTACATGTCCTGTTCCGGGGGGGTCTACGTGCCCATGTTGGACACTTGAATTTGTGAGTCCTGCGTGTCCCATGTCCCCGTGTCAGGTGACTTAGCTTGGCACCCTCCCATGAGAAAGGAGAAAGTGATGTTGCTGCAAACCATGGGACAAGTTGCTGCCATTTTTTGGCATGAATGCCTACATTCACAAGACAATTATAGAGTCACCACCAAGAGATTTTATGGAGGCAAAACAACAGTCAACTACTCAATGGGCATTAGGCCTCTTCCGATAGCTGCAGGAGTGAGCCCAAGGAAATCACTAGTGTTGATTGCAGCAGCACTCATCAGCATATGGGAGGAGGAATCTACAGAAACTGACCATGCAGAGGAAGGTTCAGTGGTTGATGGCCATAATCAGCAGCAACAACAGTCAGGATGAAAAGAAATACAAAGGGCTAATCATGTCCAGTTTCACAGAACCTACAAGATTGATGGAGGATGGATGAAAGAGGTCACACTGAACATTGTCCCTGGTCATTGTAATCAGACATAAACCTCGCAACAGAAATGCCTTCAGCATAAATTTAAAAGATGAAATTAGTTAACAATCTCAATTAGGTAAATTGCATATGCCTACAGCAGCCAATATGCCATAGAACAATAAAAATAACACCAGGGTACATTAATATGTAGGAAGAATCACAAAGGTCACACAACCAATCTTTATGTGGCTTATTTCTTTTTATTTTTTTGAAAAACATGTAATGTATATTACAATAAAGAACAGTATCACTACAGCAGTGAAAGCATTGATAAGCTAAGTGATACCACAATTGGCTTCTCTCCCAACACAGGCTAGCAGAGCCACCTGTCCACCTTATCACCAAAGTCTGTAGAATATATTTATTTTCATACAAACATACTTTGACTACCAATCCTGCTGGTAGATCAACTTCAACTGCCATAAACTGTCCAAGGTGGATGACTAACAAACTCATCAGTAAGGGTTCCCTATTTTGCATGTCTTCTAATTTGTAATGTCCCCAATCACTTGAGCAAGAAGATATCTTCCTATTAGCCTTACTTGTCTCCTTTAGGCTAGAAAAAGGGAAACTTGTTAAGGAGACAAAGGAATTTTGCCTAACTCTACTTTATTTAAATGGGCTCAAGTGAGTCTCGCACAAGTGTTTCAAGCGGAGATCTTCAACTGATTTTGGTAGACTTAGTGCCACCCTTAGCTGGTTCCTCAGCTGATTTTGGTGGACCAAGAGTACCACCCTAGTTGGCTCGTGGGGAGATCATTCAGGTTTCCCATTGTGCTTAAGTTGCAGGTGATTTTGGAGCAATTTCTCAAAGTGCCAAATTGATATTCTATGGAGACTGAGTTTTTATTTGCAGGAGGCTTATTGAAGCCAAATTCATCATCTCAGGAGGACCGAATTCCTAATTACAGAAGGGACTGAATTATTGTACTCAGAAGGGCTGAATTGATCTTCTGGAGGCCGAATTGTTCTGCTGGGCCGAATTTCATTTGCCATCATCTCAGTAGGCCGAATTTATATTGGAGGCCCAATTTGCTATCTGGAGGCTAAGTTTCTCATTTGTTGGTCGAATCCACCATCTTCAGAGGTCGAATTACTGGAGGTCGGAATATTCTCTTGAAGGCCGATTTCATTCCTACAAGAGGGCTGAATTGCTTCAAGGCTGAAGTCATCATTTGTTGGACGAAGTTATCATCTGTTGCTAGGCCAAGTTGCCTGTGTGGCCCGAATTCATCTCCATTGGGCCAAGATCATCATCATTTTGGCAGGCCGAGTTAATCCAATTATTTGCCAAAGTAGTATCCAGATTCACAAAATTGATATTTGCATGTAAATCCTCCAATCTAATTAATAAAATCTTTGATTGCACCCCTGAAATGGTTATTACTTTGCTCACAAAGTGTTCGAAGAATGTTTCCTCACAAAATGTTTGACAAAATGCATCAAAGAGAATTTTAAATTTCTGTTGGGTTATAATAGCATATTTTTGCAGAAGTACATTACATAATTTCAATTGAATAAAAGATCAGAAAAGATGTTGTCTGTCTATTAAAGAGTTGAAAATAAGGAACTAATCATACATCGCCCTAACCTCTTTTGTTGTCAAGATGTTTGCACCCTTTATATCTCGATGAATGACACCTTGTTCGTGAAGATAAACCAAGCCCTCCAGTACCTGGTCCAGATATGAAAAGGTGGTTATGAAAGAGAATATACAACAAAAACATAAATTTGTGCACAGATTTCAAGTGAAAAATGTCTAATACATTTTTTTTTTCGATATCGTTAAATACTACATAAGAATCTATTTGAAAGGCAAACCTGGGCAATGTAAACAGCCACAAGAGATTCAGGGAACGCTCCAAACTTGTTTGGCTTGATTATGCTGGCAAGTGAACCATTTTCTACATACCTACAAGCCAAAATTTACAAGACGTGAACTAGAATTTCCATGTGCTGGAGTTATCTAATAATATACGTGCACCTAAAAATGTCCTATTGAGAAGAGACTGTGGTTGTTATTATGCTTATTCCCTCAAGTGAACAAAGGCAAATACCAGCAAGCATGTGGAAAGAAAATTGCAGTCCACAACAGTCACTGTAAGATGACACTTACTCAAGAATAATATGCAAGTGTGTTTTGTTCTTAAAGGAGCCCCTGTACTTGACAATATTTTTATGGTTCAGATTCTGCACTCAAAAAAGATTACACAGTTACAATAGGAAACTGCCAAGGAGCCCAATTCAATGGCCAATACTCTTGAATATGAATTTAAAACCAGTACATATATCTAAAATTCCATCATCATAGAAGAAGCTTTGACTAGAAAGTTAAGTATTTACACTGCAAAACTTGTCTCCCATCAAAAAATGTACGAGAAAGAAAAATAAACAGCATAGTGCACTAAAAGATTAATTTAGAGGATAGAGTACAGTACCTTTAGAAGATCAATCTCTTGCTGAAGATAATGGAGGAACCAGTACCGGAAACATTTTCAAACAAAAAGTCAAATAAATACCATATATATCCATATAAGGTAAAATAAGCAAACATAAACCTTGATTGCATGAATAAAACTGTTGGGTATTTAAATTTTAGGATTCACGTATAAATTAGAGGGTTATGGCTTAAAAAAAGAAACCCAATATCAGAAAGCAAAGAAGGATACATCCAGTTCATCAAAAAGAAATCCAAAGATAAGATTGAAATCTTTATACAGGTACAAATATTAAGGAATTTCTTTCAAAACACCTGATTATTGAGAAAGCATAACTTTTGTTTGCAACAGAAGATGAACTAAAAAGGACACCAACTAAACCCACTCTTTGGATGTCTGGCATGAAATTTCATCCAAAGTGCTTGTTGCTAGTCAACCCAGCAACTGCTCCTGCTATGTCCATTTGAAAGTTGAATCCAACAAACTCACCAGAGCAATTGGATCCTTCTCTTTGGGCAAATTATGGCAAAAAGAAATTTTAAATAACCAATTGAGGTTTTGGCTGCTGCTCACCAAGGGGTTCAAGTGTTAAAATTGGCAACTAGGGCCAAACTCCATGTGGGTCATCTTATTTTTTATTTTTTTCATTTCTACACACTTCTATCTTGATTTCTCTCCACTTGTCTGGAGTTTTAGTGGAAGAGAAATCTAGGAGTAGAAGCCCTAGACGTTGGAGGAAAAGAGGCTGCCCTAGCCACAGTCAAGAAGAAGAAATACGCTGCCGTAATCTAGAAGACGCAGTCATGAAGAAAAGCCCTAAACGCTATCACGAAGGAGCCCTAAACCTATACGCTAGTCCCTACCCTAACGCAGACCTAAAGGCTGCCCTAACACAGACCCAAAGGCTGCCCTAACACAGACCTAAAGGCAGCCCTCACTAAGACCTAAAGGCAACCCTAACAAAGCTATCCTAAGGCAGCTGAAGAAGGAGGACGTTGATGTGAAGGGTCTGTTTTGGGCAAGAAAAGATCTGAAATAACGCCAAGCTGCTACAGGAGGTAAGCCGCGGGCCTAGAGGCAAATCTGGGCAAGATTTAGGGTGTTTCTCTTCATTGTTTTGGGTCTGAGTTTGAGCAGGTGACAAGACCAAAGAGCAGCATTGAATCTGGACTGTTTGGTGTGGATTAGGGTGAACTTCTTCCTGAAATTGAAGGCCGCAAATCCCTGTTGTAATTAAAGTGGGACGCAGAACTGTTCGGATGAGTTGTGGAGGGTCGTAAGGCCATACTCCTACAACAGATGCATGGGACAGCAGCAAGGTATAGTGCTGCTAAGATGCATAGGACAGCAGCTAAGATGCACGGGACAGCAGCAAGGTATAGTACTGCTAAGATGCATGGGACAGTTGCAAGGTATGGCAATGCTAAGATGCATGGGAAAGCAGCAAGGTATAACAAGTCGTGATGGTACAGCAGTGACAGCAGCAAAACAATGGGCAGCAAGCAACCATGGTGCGACAGTATGTACTATGAGCAGTGACAGCATTAGCAAGATGTCACAATATTGGAAGGTGCAGCATAAGTTGCAGCAGTATGATGCATGGTCATGATGTCCAGCATTGTGATGATGGGAGCAGCATGGTGCAGCGCGGTGAGGTGCAGCATGATGCCGAGATGCAGCACAATGATAGGGGAAGGAGTCATCTTCGAGAATCAGTTGAAGCAGCATGTCTTCAACTGGTCTCATGTATCATCTTCTTAGAGATGATCTAAGCTCTTATTTAGACAAGTCAAAGTATTGACCTCTATTGTTAATGTACTATCTCTCTTTCTCTCTCTCTGCTGAACTATTGAAGAACGTACAAAAAGAATTGATCAAGGGTTTCCCCACATTGGGGTTTATCCCTGGCTAGCGCCACATCTCGTGTCCTCTTGTCTTGGCTTGTCTTCTGTGATTTATGTTTATGTTCTATCTGCAGTTTACTTTAATGCTGATGTGATTGCTAATCTGGAAAAGATATTGAGCTAACTGTGAAAATTGAGATAAATTGCTCTAAGCATAGAACATACCTAAAATTAACATCAAGAGGATGATATTCATCTGTACAGCATTTGCTTAACTTCGAAATAGTTATAAAAGAATGACACATATAATGTATTAAAGGCTAAGCTGTGTGGGAGCACCTCACCCATAAGCTGTGTGGGAGCACCTCACCCATGTCCCCTCTTAACTTCCAAATAGTTATAAAAGAATTTGACACGTATAATGTATTAAAGACTAAGCTGCATCAGAGCACCCCGCGTGTGCCTCCTCCCCCCCTCCCCCCCAACAAGCTTCACTCCCAAAGCGTGAAGAATCGAGGCCTAAGCTGCTCACCCAGGTGTTCAAGAGAAATGACACCATTGACATTCATCTGTAAGGCATTTGCTTAACTAACAAATAGCCAAGCTACATGGGAGTATGCTCTCTCTCCCCACACTTCACTCCCAAAGCATGCTCCAAGAGGGATTGTTCAGAAAGTGCTCTCAAGAATAAGCTTCCAAATTGCTCCCTCACAAAAGCACTTTTTGAGAGTGTGCTTCGAGGGTTTTCAAGGGGCTCCCAGAATGATAATATAAAATAATAAAATCTCAAGTAAAAGTTTCCATTTTCTTTATATACCCCTTTCTAGTTTTCGTTTTCTTTATGTTTCCTTTTTCTACCATTTTATTTATATTTTTTAGATTATCATGATTGTTTCAAGATGTTTAAGATGGGTTCCAACCTCATTAGACTTCATAAGAACAAAATACATCCCATCAAATATTCAGCAGACTTGGTAGTTTTCAAGATTCTATCAAATGGAACTGCACCAAACCAAAAAGAAATAAACTAAACCATCAAAAGACACCAAATGTCACCATGCTTTTCCGCCACGTCACCCACTTAAAATAGGAGTGGCCTCCAAAAATATAGGCAATGAGGAAAACTGATATTCATCACCATAACCAAATAAGGATAGAAACGCTAAAAACATGCTGAAAATAGCACAATCCTGTACTATCCCTGCTGGAAACACTGATCTCTGAAGCTCAAACTCTGTAATATCACCAAAAACCTGGAAACTGAAATTTAACAACTCTGCTGTAAAGAATCATGGCCATATAACCCACTAAGAATGCGTCCATGAATCATCGATGCCAAAAAATCAGGATGCACTAAGGAGAAGTCCAATCTTATCCTGAATGTGCTAATGAACAATAATGAAGGTAACACTTAAAGTCACCAATAGTCAATTCAGAGTTAACAATTTTGGCCTATTTGTAAACATTATATGCCCTTTTAAATTTCAGCTTTAAACGTACCTTTGAAGTTTGAAGTGTTGCCTGCATATTACAACTCTTTGGCAATGAACATGATGCTCTGTTTTATTTCATGGTTGATGTTATCTGTACCAGTTGGTTGATGACAAATGTTATATGTTGAAACTTGAATGTTAATGTTTATGGTTGATCATTTGAAGACACTGCTATAAGTTATTACTGCCAGATGTACACTAAATGGTTGATGCTTTAATGACCATTGTTCCAATAGATCTATATTTTCACGGTTTCTGCAACTAATTTGACATTCTGCATTTTTTTTAATATATATGTAAAATATATTGCAATATTTTATATAAAAGCATTCCCATAACGTGCCACTCCCACAAGCTTTAATGGTTGATGCTTTTTCTGCAACTAATTTGACATTCTGCATTTTTTTAAACATATATGTAAAATATATTGCAATAGATTATATAAAAGCATTCCCATAGCGTGCCACTCCCACAAGCTTTTGAAAATTACTGTTACACTTCCCACTCTCTCTCTCACTCCCAGTCCCCACTCTCAAGTCCCAACACCTGTGAATGATTGAAGACCCCACTTAAGGGAATATCCCCATGGCTACTCACATAGTAGAAGTTCTCAAAACTTATCCATTTGCAATTTGACTCTCTTATGAAGATCGATGGCAAGTAGCATATGGGGAATAGCTGATTTGGCAAGGAATACATGGCTGTAGAGTGAGCATAGAAGCTGGGGCAAAGCTAGAACCCATGCACCCACATGCAACAACTGATTTGATTGTATGAGCCAGGAGCTATTATATTGGCTATTACCAGAAACCAATCTACAAATGGGTACTTCTCGCCTCCACTGAAGCCCTTGCAGAGATGGGATTAGGGTTAGGCAGGACTGTTCAAGCAGAGATTGGAAATCGCATGCTTGTGTTGTGATTGGCTAAGAGGCGGAGAGCTCTAGTTGATTAATGATTGGCTTAAATACCTGGAGTACCCTGTTGTGTGGGAATTGGCTGAGTCAAGACTCAAAAGTATTGTGGGTTGGGTTAAGTGAAAACAGATCCCAATTGCTCCCTTTGCCCTTTGTGGTGTCACAGCCCTGGCCTGGGGGCACCACCATGTATAGCAGATGCATAAGGCTGGGAGGTAGATCACTCCTTTGCCACCAGTTTGGTGGATGAAATCAATAGAAAACACAAGTAGTTATCTCTGTTTCTTGTGGGTTATTTCTGTTTTATATTTCTGTTATTTAAGCTTTTGTTAATGTGAAATATGTTTAATGTAATGGATTGAATGGATGGAAATTTTGTTAACAAGCATGTCTACGAATTTTAGTTGGTCTTTTACTTATGAGTTTCGCGTATACAATGTAATTGTGCATTTGCAATATCCCTCTTGGGAAAACTTCCCTTAGGGCACAATTCTGATCTAGGGTATTCAAGGAATAGAAGAAAGAATTGTGATTTGTAACAACAATACAGTACTCATTGAACTATCAAAAAGCAGTGCTCATAATTGGATACGCAGTAGTATAGTGAAGAATTTAAACAATCAACTGATTCCACAAACAACTGTTTTAAATTAGAGCTGATTCAATAAGCAGTTACAGATTTACAAGTTACACAGAAAACATCAAAGCGTAGTTTACTAAATTGTAGCTAACCCTCACAGATTTAGGATCCTATCAAGGTTCTGCTGTCACCAATCACATCACAGCCCTTGCTGGTTGGTTGCTTTGCACTGTTGATAGCACTGGCTGCCTCAGACTCCAATCAGCTGGCACCCCTTAAACACTTGCAGTGTCCTGTTTGTACCTTCTTCTGCTACCCGCAGCCTCAGAATTAATCTTTTGATCACCCATTGTTACAGGGGATTGCTTCCCAGCTGTCATCTACCCCAGGCAGACCTGTATGGGTCTCCCGCAGCCTTAATTACACCTTCCACTGACTCAGAAAGGAATCTTCAACTCACTGCCACAGAGAATGGGGTTCCAACCTCCACGCTGCCTCAAACAATAATTCACTGACTCTCAGGGTTGGTTTCAGGCTTTCAGCCTTGTGGCCTCAGGGAACAAAATCTACTTGACTCGAGGAATCACTCGCTGGCTCAGTCTAACTTGCGCCCTCAAGATACAGCTCTCACATGCCTCAAGATGTCTCATGCCATAGATAATATCTCAAAGAAAGCTCACTGCCACAGAATGCTGCCTTAGAAACCCTCGCTGCCACAGAATGGATAAATGCTGCCACAGATAATGCCTCAAAGATAAGTCACTGCCACAGATAAGGCCTCAGAAAGATGATCCTCCACTCAGAATTTTGGCCTGTAATCAGAAAGGTAGAAGGATTGGCTAGGGTGGGATCTTTCACCACCAAAACCTATCAGAAAGAAAGGGATCTTAAAACCCTCCAAGAGCCTCAGCCCAAAAATGAGAAAGATCTGTTGGACACCTAATTTTGAGTGGCTAACAAGTTTCCCTCCATTCGCCCC
The DNA here is from genome assembly GCA_000404065.3 of Pinus taeda. Lineage (NCBI taxonomy): Eukaryota > Viridiplantae > Streptophyta > Pinopsida > Pinales > Pinaceae > Pinus > Pinus taeda. The sequence goes on from APFE030353238.1 coordinate 369,823, forward strand.
GAATTCGATTTTATTGCAAGTTTCCCTCCGTTTGCCCCAAATTTGACTTTATTGCAAGTTTCCCTCCATTTGTTGCCAAGGGCAACAAATGGAGACTTAGCCCATTGTCACCACAGCTAAGGCTCTCTTCTATTTACGGACTTTCACCAATGGGAGGAAACCTGATATGTGTGGAGTCACTGATGAAAGAGAAGTCAATGGATATGAGTGACCCAAACAAACCCTTTCCCAAGATAGTTCGAACAATGGAGTTTGCTTGCTTTCTAAGCAAGGTACTATGTATTCGAGGGAAAGGAAGAGACGATTTTGAGGGTTCAGTTTTATGGGATAAGACTTGTGAAGGAGTTCCCCAATACCTAAAATCCTTGTTAGAATTGGTATTCCGAATGGTTCTTGGAGAATAATCTTTTAAAGGAGCAGGACCACACGGGGCCAAGTGGACCCAGTCTAGGGTATGAGAAAAGTATGTAGCAAACCAATGATATTCTTACCCTAGACAAGGTGGGGATAGGAGCAAAGAAAGTATTTTCACTCAAAGATGTTGTTTTGACAGGGCAAGTATTGATCTTGGAGCTAAGGCTCGGCTTTTCTCCCAACTCCATCATAGGAATGTCTTCAAAATTGGAGGAGGGCTAAAGGAAAGGCCAGCGCAGGAGATCCTAGGAGATCGAATTGTTTTGATGGCTAGCTTGTCAGGAAATTGATGCCCTAGGTACGTCAATGTGGCTAGGCTTAGAAGGATGTGAACGTTTATGAGTTTTAGTGATCACCCTTGGTAGATCAGTGCCTTAATCTTTGGGAGAATGGAGTCTATGTTGAGTAAGAGTAGGATTTCTTGGTTCCTAGTCAAGGAGGCCTCAAGATCACTTTGTTTGCCTTCTAGGTCAAGAAGAAGCAACCTTGCAGCTTTTATACTTGAATGTGCAAAAGGAATGGCTTGTCAAGGTCAAATTTTACCCCTAGGAGATTTCGCTCACATTACATGGCCCATACATTGAAGGAATGCTATAATATAGACAAATTCCACAATATGAAGCAATAAATGCATGCAACGATTAGCCCTAGAACAGCGAAATTCCCAATCCAACATATATGACAAAAGTAAACAAAAAAACATCAAAGTGCATCAAAGTGTACTTACATGTAATAAAGTATATCCAACCATTCACAATTGACAGTAAAGAAGCTCCCAAAAGAAGATAAACCAATATCCACACATCAAAACTCATCCATAAAGATCCAATTCATCCTTAGAAAAAGTGCGAAAATCTCAAGAGAGAAGAGATCCAAACCAAAGTGATGATCAGCAAATGCGCTCATCACACTTGTATTTATACACAACTTAGGAGTTCGATTTAGCCTCCTTGGCCTACATAAGCCCCAAAAAATAAAATAATGTTCTAATAATACAACTTTTGGTGACAAGCCCACCAAACTAGCTCATAAATGAAAAAGTAAGACTCTCACGAGATCAAATAATAAGCTATGGATGTCGTAGGGCCCTCTAAGAGGCTTAATAAGGTCCATGGGTGCCACAATGAAGAATAGGACCCTCAAAAGCAGTGGACAAGGGGTTGGCCCCTCGTAATAACATGTCGTGCTCCAAATGACATGTGGGGGCACACAAGTATCCTCATGGGTCTCCAAACAAAACGAAGATGCATGTAGATCGCCTGCAAGGGCTGGGATGATGGTGTAGATCATGCCACATCATCGTGCAAGTCCTAGATCATCTGCCAAGTGTATGGTGTAGATTTGGGGCCAGCTGGGCATGATGGATTAGGTGCATCTTCCTCGTCCAATAAGTGAACCACGAGCAATCTCTGAATGGTTGTGAGGATCCATGGAGTGTAATCTGCTGCTGTGGAGGCCCATGGATCTGAACGCTCACCCTACATGTGCCAATGTAGCCGTATGGAGGATTAAGACCCGGTATAGGGAGACCAAACCCAAAATGGAAACCATCTGCAATCCTGCATAAGATCCAATGCATCCCCTAACCTTCTAGTACAAGAAGTCACTAGAGAAATCGAGTCAATGAGCTTACCTAATCATGAACCACAGGTGGGGACTTCATAATGGATTACACTTCCATAATGGGCTTCGGGATGTGCCAATGTCTCCTAAACTCCAAAAGGGGTTAACCAAGCACCCTATTAGGTGGTTTCTACTTCTAAAGGGGATAATATTCAAGGTACATCCTTCAAGAGGTGGTAGCATGTGACAAATATGGTGAATGAAGTAGGGGATGAGAAGGGGCAGCCCTGGGTCATATGTTGGGGTACAAGGGTAGCTAATAAAAGGGAAGCCCAGACTTGGGTTTATAATGCATGGGAGGGAGCAATCGTGGTACATGGAGTGCCCCGGTCTTGATTTTTCCACCCTTCTTTTATGCATTTTGCCTTTTTATGATTTTCTTTGATTAACTGCTCGGGGCTCAAGGGGTTAGAGCATGATGTATAAGATATAGCAGTGAATTCCCCCTTTTAAGGTGGCGCGATTCATCGCCACCCAAGAGTTGGGACGATCATGGATTCCTATATGATGAAGAAGGCTCATAGACCTTGTAGGAACTAGGGTGATGGCCATAATGATGGGGTAGAGCTCATGTATTTGCTTTTGCCCACATGGTAAATGTATTTGTCCCGACCATCTTTTGCATCTTGTGGTACATTTTCCTGTTGATTGTGACCATATATGATTTTATCTTTCTTTTCAGTTGCATCAACCTCCGGGCTTCATTCCAGGCCATGGCCCAAGGTGTGGGCAAGGGCCCAAGGTGTGGGCAAGGGTAAGGGGCAAGCTAACCCTATGTCGTCCCAATGGAGGAATGTGGACCCGAGCGGGAGAAATGATGAATGGGGTAATAATGAATGGAAAGAGGGTGATATAAGCGGATAAGGGAGCGGGACCACGCAACCAAAATCGGGGTTTCTCGTGAAATACCATCCCTAGAACCAAATGGTTAGTAAAAGAGATCCCATGAGACTAGAATCCAAGGTTAATACCCAAAGGGGCCTAGGGGACAAGAGCACAAACCTAGCTTATTCTTTCCGCTGAATCCCCCCATTAATCCATGCCCAAAAGTGTCCATGATAAGCAAACTACAATACTCAATTTCCAAATAACAAGGCATACATTTAGGTTTGGGAGGCCCACCTTCAAACATACGATCAAGGCAGATGGGAGAGGACCACATGGCTGGCTCAAGTGGCAAAGAAATGGCACAATGAGCTAGTTGGTGGCTGCAAGGAGTTGTTGGTTGTCGGTTGAGGACCATCTTGGCAAAAAAAATTCTCCTATGGATATTACCCACAAAATGGTGGGTAACACCTCCATTTGCCCCAAATTATCTAATGTTACCCAAGTAACATCAAATAATGGGTTCACCCTTTATAAATGACTATAGGCTACAGGGTTAAATAGGCTACGATGTCCATTACATCATTTTGTTTTGCATATGAAATAAGTGTGTTGCTATTCAAGGCCAAGTTGGTTCATAACTAGAAATACCCAATCGAAGTGACCCTCTGGCCAAGGGAGGCAGTGCTAGTGTGTTTTACAATGTGTCAAATGGATTTTCCACTCGTTGGAAGGACATGAAGCTTGGAATCTTCTCCTCCAAACAATCTATGTTTCAGAGTACCTTATGGGAAGAATGGGTGGAAAGCTTCTCATCACCTCCTATTGTGTAGTATCTTCTACTCTTTGCATTATATAGATTTGCTTTCCCTTCTCTTGATTTTAGCTTTTAGATTGTAAGGACATTCTTCCAAAGAGCAATATTTTATTTCAAAATGTTGAAACTACTTATTTGCATTACATGGATGATTAGTTGCAGTATGTCCCTATTCTCCATGATCCACATACCACATTTCCTTTTTCTTCCTCAATTTCTCCCACTTTTCATTCTCTAATCATATTAATCATCTCCTCACTCCCACTTTTCATTCTCTAATAATATTAATCATCTCCTTATCTAACCTTGCAATGGAAGGTGTTTTATTGTCGCCATCTTCACCTAATGCAAGGGACTTTACACAAGCTTGTATTTTGTTTTCATCTCCAAGTACAAGGCTCGATTGAACTTTTCACAAAATGAGATAAGTGGACCATGGAACCACCTTCAACTTTTTGCTTTTATCATAGTAACAATCCTTCTATGAACCATCTCTACTTTAGCCCAATTGTAACTGCATACTCCAATTCCTTTATTAAGGTCTTCATTTTTTCGATAGTACAATCAATAGTTTTTCTCCATTCCTACTAAAAGTTATAAAATTCTTCACCTCACCATCGTCTTTCAAATAATAATATTTTTTGTAACTCTTCACAGAGGTGTTTTCAATCGCTCAAGATTCCACTAAAAACTTGTTCCAGTGGTTGGCAACAACTAGCAATCTAGTGAAACATGACTATACCCAATAATTTTTGCATGATTACTCAAATAATATCAATATTGTCTCAATGGGTGGGGTCTTCTTTTACATCCCCATTAAAGGTTGTCAAACTCTAACAATCTCCCATGGCAGTACAATGACAGTTGTTTCTGAAGTACATTCCTAAAGCATGTCCCTACTAAGGATTCCCCAATTGGCCTCAACAATCCAAATTGCTCCCTTCTACAAGACCTCGACATAAGCACTTGGAGACATTTCTCCTAATCTTACTTCATGACTCAATCTCAAGAATAACTCAACAACTTCGTCTTTATTTACCAAGTTATTGGTGCAACACGTGCAGAATGTCGAAGTGGTAACCCGTACTATCTTTAGACTTTCTTGCACCACCCTCTCAACCAACTAGTACTTCAATTTGTCAAAAGATTGCAGCAAATCAAAATGAAAATGAACTACTAATTAAAATTTCATTTAAATGTAGTTTTCATTTCTCCAACATCACAAAATTTTAAAAAATAAAGTTACAATCACAAAACACGCCTCAAGTTCCACTACGTTGCAAATTTTTAATCTTAATGTTTCAAGTGATACCCCATCACTCGTCATTGGACTCGTTACCTCCTTAGATTTTCACACAAGATTAGTCCATATCATCCAAAGTGCAAACCCTGGTGTACTTTTGAAACTCCAACCCATTGTCACCTCAATAGAACCTCCTATAACTTTAGGCTAACTCTCCTCTAACAAAAGGTGGGTTTCCCTAGATGAGATTGTTAGATCAGTCTTTATTATTTTGTTACGAATAAAATATATATAAATAATATAAATATAAATAATGATGATAGTTGTAATAATGATTAGTTAATTAGTAATTAGTACTGAAGAGGTATGTCTAAATGGGACATGATCTTCCATGGGGCACTTGCCTAGGGTATATATGGAGGCCCTCACTCTCATTTGTAACATCATATCATTTTTATTCATACTTTTTACAATGTATTCTTGTATCCTAATAGAGATCTTTATATTCCAAGTATTATGGAATATTTAACCTTTGAGTATACGAACTTTGCTCGTTACATTGGTATCAGAGTCGTTTGATCCTCTAGTCGCTCAACCACTGCACAGAGCGCATTCTCCAATCCTGGTCTTTGGCCATAGAAATTGCCAACCTTGTTGTCGTCGTGACTAAAACATGCACTACACAAGTTGTGAGTTTCTCCATTTTCGCCAATAGGCCCTTGGCCATATAAATATATTAAAAAAAAAAGATCGATCAAAGAATTGAGAAAAGAGTTTATATAATATATAATATATATATATATTATATATATTAATATATTATTAATAAAATATAAATCATATAAAAACAAAAATAATAACAAATATAACAAACCTTTTCATTATATTAAACCAAATACGGAAGAAAGAATAAAAAGAAAATTGGTTACAGCAGTCGTCCACTGCCCAACATAGCATTGTCGATACCGCCAACCACCAATTGTCGCCACTACCTCTGTGGGCCATTTCCAACAGCTCCCCACCGCCGTCATCGCCCTCAAATTAACCCTCGCCATCACACCCTAGCGACAAGCGTTATCACATTAGTCGTATGTCATTAGAACCCCATCCGCACAAACTCCAGCCGTTGACAAGAACCCTGGGCTATTCCCGCTCCACCTATGCTCATGCCAACACTCTTGTCTTCCACAACACAACCTATAAACCACCAACCGCAGAGTAAATTCTTCGACAACACTCTGTTTCAGACATTGCCGCATTTTCCACATCTGTTACATGACCCCTGCGACTTCCATTCTCAAAACACCATTGAACACAACAGCCACGACTCCAATTCTGTCACCGACAATTCATGTTGTTCCGTTCCACCGTGTCACGCCCCCAGAGGCCTACGGTAGTCTTTCAACCGTGCCGGCGGTGTGCGGCACCACCCCACTTTTTCTTTTTAACAATACTCAAGTGTGAGGACTACGCCTAATTCACAACCGGTACTTAGTTTGTGTTTCGCAACTAAGTAAAAAGCATTAATCCTTTATATCAATGATGGCCCATACTTAATCATTATCAACAGCAATATAAAACAACAATTGCACGATATAAAGGGGAGGGGCAACTCCCGAACAGTCTGCCCGATAATATATAATATGTCAGAATTTCAATAATACAACAGACTAGTGTGCTTGCAAGATCAAGCCAACACTTAGTCACATTTACATATACATGAGAATCTGCACCTTTTACATGTGAGCGGGTGCCACCATCCGGCCACCAAGACACTCAATATAAATCTGCACAATCCTGCAATCCGACCCCTTCACAACTCGTCCAACCAACCAAAAACCCGAGAGATAAACCTGCTCCTTTTTCCACAAGTGCGCATGAGCTATGCGCTCATGCTGCGCACTTCTCCCCTTGTGCGTAGATAAGAGATGCGAATGATCAAGTTTGATTGCTTGATTCAAATGGCAAGTCTGAACGCCAATATAGATGATGGTTAGCGTGTGGGCAAGGTGGGCAAAGCCCCATGGCCGACGCCCCAACCTTTGCACACGTAAACCCCCAAATGTATTACGCCATGGTCGGCCTGCTTCCTGTCCAACGCTCTCCACCTGAGCGTATAAACCCGCAGCCAACGCTTTATCACTTGTCATATTACTTCGATGTTTTCGCTGTTTTATGTGTGCTGTCCACCCGCGGCTACCCGGCTACCCGACGTGCACGCTGCCCGTGCACGCCCGCCCTTTTCTCCATCGTGCGTTTGCCAATGCGCCCGCCCGGTTACCATCGTGCGCTCGCCATCGTTCGTTCGCCCGTTCCACCACGCGCGCCCGCCTACCATGTGCGCCCGCCCGATTCATCGTGCGTGCTGTCGTTTACCTCCGCCCGGTCGTTTGCCTCACCGTGCGCACCCGCCTGGTCGCCAACTCACCGTGCGCGCCCGCCCGAATCGCCCAACGCGTGCCCGGGGCGCCTCAACTCGTCGTGCGCCCGTCGCACCGTCGCCGACTTCCCTAGGGCGGTACACACCGCCATCACCTTTTGCAACCCTTTTTCCAACAACCATATGTTGCCCCTTTTCCAATACCCAGTCGATTATTGCCATATGCAGAATACATTTCCACCAAACTGTATAGATCTTTGTACATCTTTTGTGAGAATTATTTAAGGCAAAGAAACGTAACACAAAGTCAAGCATCACGACTCGTCAATTTTATTAATCACGGTTTTATAAAGCGAAAATACCTTAGGTTGAAACATATTCAAAAATCACCAAAATTGCCTTTCAAAATAGCAAAACGTACGGCAAAATAAATCTGTGAGTAAAATTAAATTAAAAGAATTTTAATTAAAGTTGAAATTCTTGTTTTCTTAAACAAAAAATTGAAAGGAAGTTATACAAATAGTATAAAAAGGCAATCAAAAAAATACTTTCATAAAGTATTAAAGTAATATTCACCAAGTATTATAAAAAAAGAGGATATAAAGTAAAGAGAATTATTGAACCAAAAAAATTGGAAGAATAAAGTTATGAAAGTTTATGAAAAAGGTATTTATTAAAAAAATTACTTTTAAAACCTTAAATTCACTTAATGGAAAAAAATGGAGTATAATTCAAAAATAAAGGAAGGAAGATTTCCATGAACTTCATATAACTATGCCTCAATGCTATTTAGAATTAAAGGGTCTATTGCGAGAAAAGATGTTACTATTGCTATCTCGCCCGCCGAAAATAAAATTTATATAAAACCTAAAATCGCAAACCAATTAGTGATTCCCGAGTCAAATATAATCAAAAAAATAGATTGTTATGACAACAAAAAATATGACAATCAATTTACAATTAAACATTGGGGATTATACATTCATATCACAATTCTCAGTTTAAACCCTATGAAGCAATCAAGGTGACATTATTTTAATGTTCACCCTGGATGGAAACCCTAGGTTCCTTCATCCTAAATACAGAAAAGAAGTTTTTGACATTTTCATAGAAAAGGAAAAAAATAACACTACAAGATGTTACATTAACGCCGAATTCAATAACACTAGAAGACATGCAAGATATTTCAAAAGTAATTTTTCAAGAAGGTAAAAAAGCACTACAAAATATGCAAAATGAAATTGACAAAATCACTGCCGATAGAAATGAAGAAGTCTTTCAACTTAATGGCAATAGCAAAAAATTACTAACACAAACTAAGAAGCTTAAAGAGGACAAGAAGTCATTAAAAGACAAGTTAGAACATTGTATTCAAGAGAAAGTATCGAAGTCGCCAGTCTTAACAGCTCCAGTTGAAGATAAAGGAACGAATACCAAACCAATCAATACCACAACTCAAGTAGATGATAAATCAGTTGAAGGAAAAACACACTCACATGTTGCAATTCAGATGATGAACATTCCAAATTATGATTTTGTAACCAACTCAACAACAACAATACTTGAAGTAAATAAGGAAGCTGCTACAAACTTGATGAGGAAAGTCTGACTGAAAAAACTCCTTATCGACATCCGAATCAAAAGAGCAAATAACTAAGTCAACCTACATATTTGAACCATTCAAAACGGAAACAACATATTTATGTTCCAAGGAATACTAAAGCTTGCATAACTCAATCCTATGATTGCAAATTTCCAATGAATAGAAGATTCCGCAGAAGATTAATCTAGGATGGTCAGATCATTTCTCAGCTCGACAATTTTGTTTATCACTCAAGGATCATATCAACTTGTATCGAAGAAGATGACATTACCGAGATGAGAAGACGTTCGAAACAGTTATTTAAAAAAAGGCCTTTTCATCAACAAGCTTTGAGGACAAAGCTTTTTGAAGAGGAAGGCAATGTTATGAATAAAATATATTTAAATAATATAAATATAAATAATTATAATAATTAGTTAATTAGTAATTAGTATTGAAGACATATGTCTAAATGGGACATGACCTTCCATGAAGAGGCACCTGCCTAGGGTATACTATATATGCAAGCCCTCACTCTCATTTGTAACATCATATCATTCTTATTCATACTTTTTAATATATATTCTTGTATCTCAATGGAGATCTTTATATTCCAAGTCTTCTATAATATTTAACTTTTGAGTATACAAACTTTGTTCGTTACATTATTTTATTCATAACATATTCCTTGAAACTAAAGCAGATTTAGCAATGTTAAGAGCTTATGATGTGCAATAGTTATATGGTGTTGAATTCAAGTAGATCGGTGCTTTGTCCTTGGGCTATGGGGTCGAAACACATTTATGAGATGGCAACTTGATTGTGAATGATGTTATGCCACACAGCATGCATTAAACAGCAATGTCTATTGGTATAAGTTTATAACACATCTGGAGATTGTATTCACAGCTAAGTAAAATTGCTCAAATGACAGAACAACAGAATCATCAACCATCTAAATGAGTCTAACATAGAATGTAAGACACGAGTAGCATACGACGACGGTTTTCTATTGAACAACCAGTCTTGAATACATACAAATGTTACCAAAAACATACTAGAACCAGTTGAACCAGCCAGTCCAACTATTTTCAGGCCCTAACCAGTGGCATACAACTAAAAAAGGTCAATTCAGTACCAAATTGGCCAATTTCTATATGGAACCGTCACAGAACCAACTGATCTGTACAGAACCATCAGAAAACCAACAGTTTCTATACAGAACCGGTCGATTCTGTACAATGTGACTGACTGTCATAACACAAATTTAAAATAAAAAACAATAATTTATGAGGGATGGCCTAACATTCAACCCTAGGGCCCTACTAATGCTATGTAATTAATGGTAATGTTAAATTCTTAACTTTTACTTAAAATTTTTAACATTATCATTGATTGTTTCAGGGTGCTTGAGAGTGGTTTCAATCTCACTGGATTTCATATGGAGAAAGTAAACTTTTAGATCTCACTCAAAATCCGGTAGACTTAACAGTTTCGGATTTTCAAGATTGGGGGGATTGCAACGTTACCATCAGATTTTGTCATGTATGAGGGTACAGAACTAGCATTTAATCAAGAGCACCAAGCCCTCTATGTACCTTGATGTTGGTGGCATTGATTGTTGAACTCCTCTATCATGACCTTAGTAGAAATGTACCCATCACTCAGACAAATCTCAATCTGGAGCGCACACGCTCAGTATTTGACAAAATTATATATCTTATTAATTGATTGAAAATATGATGATTACAATGATGGAAGGCTCTGTCTTTAAATATAGCCCAGAAACCATTACATGAGGGGGTTTAAAAATTAAATTAAATAAGTTAATATAATAAGTTTATACATAACACTATCTAACATGTTAAGCTTTTTCGATCTTATTTTAATGCTTAGAGGGTAATAGTGATGATGACGATCCCAATATAGGCAATAATTTTGATCATATGTAGGTTTTGTTATAGGATGACTTTTTTTACTCTGAGGCCATCTAAAGCCGCCTCTTTGTTAATGTATTTTTGGTTTAGAGATGGATTGCACTCGATGCTATTTTGGTTATATGCACCCGTACTTCCTCTATATATCAACTTTGCATATTTGTGTATAATGGTTTGGATTCATATGAATGCAAATGAATATATATGCTTTTTTCAAAATTTGTATATTTATGTATGTTTTTGGTTGATCAATTTTTTCTAGTTTTTTTCTAGTTCTCGGTTTTGGGGTCAACTGGTTCGATGACCAGTCCAATCCTGATAACATCGATACCCACTATAACAACACAATATGATGCCCAACCAAGAAAAAAAATGAAATGAAACAATGATGGCTATGGCTTCATATGCAAACCATCCCTGAATATTTCCACAATCAAACTCCAACCCTGCAAATTTACCTCTGGCCCCCAAATACAAGTGTGTGGGGCATTTCTCCAAAATGTTGTCATACTTGCAAAATGAGGAGAAGCCCTCTTTTTATAGCCTTTTCTCCTAGATTTATTTTACAATACAATATTATTGAGAAAAGTCTAAAGAACCCTAGATCCTCCTTTTCTCCAATAAAGACAAATAAAATAATATGAGAAGTGTCTACACATGCCATGTGTACCTCTCTTCATTGAAGCACTCCTGTAGATAACCACTCCTTCACTACCTTAATAAAACAATAAAAATGCCAAGTCAAAGACAACGTTCTTCAATGTATGGAAATAATCTTCTTGGGATGATAAAAGATTCTTATCATAGCTAAGGGCATTTCTTCAAAATCTCCAAGTTGGTCACTTCAAATACAGCTAGGGTTAGGTGTAAAAATTGGTATCACCATAACTCCCTTAATATTGGTTGAATTTTCTAATATGACCACAACTATGAAATGCCACAACTACTCCAACTACTGGCCTTGATCCCGCAACAATCTAGATATTCTATCAAGATATTTATGCCTAGGATGGTGGGCACTGCACCCTTCAAGAAGCTCATCTTCCAGTGATTCACATAAGAATAAAGGACCAAGTCAATGGAGCACTCCTCAACATGTGGTTCCACCCTTCCCTCGTGATAACAAAAAGATCTCAAATGTCTCCATGTAGGGTGCTTTCCTAAAAGCTTCAATGATGTGAAATACCTCCAAATGTGGCATTGCCTTGGGATACATTAGATGCATATGCAATGAGTAAATATGCATGAAAATAAATGGATAAGGGCTCCAAAAGGGAATCTTGGCCACATGTACAAAGTTGCCTTCAAATATGTGAACTCAACACTGAAATATACCTTAAAAGATGTGAACATTTTCCAATTATATGACATATATATAAATAAACAAAAATAAAAAATAAAAAATAAAAAAATTCCAAGTTGTCAACATACTAATGTCCTAATGCAATGTTGTCAAAATAATGCAAATTGAATTTTGCATTCTCAAATGGTGACAAGAGGCATTAAGCAAACAATAAATGAACCCCTGTTTATGTGTATAATATGAGAATTCATGAGAGAAAAAGAATGTCAACAAACCCAAATAACAAATGTACTAAATTGTCTTCGAGATATTTATGGTTGTTATATTGACGATAACGGGACCTAATGATTTAAGCTTGCTATGATAGTTATTTCATAGTTTTAAAAACCAATAATGTCTAAATGAACGGTATGTAACTAAGGATTCGTCACCATGACATCGCCAAAAGAACACATCAACAATACCATATCGTAAAACTGACCCAACATCTTTTGGTCAATCATTTGATGACACACATCTTGTGGATGCATCATTATACCACATAAGCGTGCCACATTGCTTGCAACATCATTTGTTGAGATTGGTAGCTTGCAAGGTACTCCAAACCCAAGGGTTTAAGGCTGTGGAGGAATTGGCACCACAAAAGGTCTTTGTGGGCTAAGAAACCAAGATGTGGGCTTTGCACCAAAGCTTATGGGTGTGAAACCAAGAAGACTTTTGATGACATGACAGATGACACTTGGAGATGGAAGAGCATCCTTAGAGGAGCAAGGGGTTGCTTCAAGCACGAAGAGAGCCCATGTAGATTGTGAGATATTATTTTTTATATGTTTGTGTGGGCCTAATTGTCCTAAAGAATCAAGTCGGGCTCACTTGAAGAGACCCTTTGGAAGGGTTGGACGTTAACCCTAAGGAAGCATATAAATATGGAGAGGAGGAGCCTCAATTGAGCATTCAATCACTGCACTTCTTTCTCATGTCAAGCCAAGCAAAGGAATTCGCAATTACAGGAGTTTGTGTGTGACTGCAGGAATTTGCAGTGTGATTGCAGGAATTCGTGATTACAGGAATTCACGTATGATTGCAAGAATTCGCGATTACTAGAATTCACGTATGGTTGCATGAATTCGCAATTACAGGAATTCAAAGTGTGACTACAGAAATTAGTGATTATAGGAATTCTTGTGTGATTGCAAGAATTCGCAATTATAGGAATTCGCAATGTGATTGCAAGAATTCGTGATTGCAAAGCCAAAGAGAAGTCTTGGTCAGATCCAAGGTGTTCTGGAGAGAAAATGTGGATGTCTTCAAGGAGGAAGGGTGTAGGATTGGGGTCGCTTCAAGCACCAAGAGATCCCGTGTAGATTGTGATATATTATTTTTTATATGTTTGTGTGGGCTAATTGTCCTAAAGAATCAAGTCGGACTCATTTGAAGCGACCCTTTGGAAGGGTTGGACGTTCACCCTATGGAAGCATATAAATACGGAGAGGAGGAGCCTCATTTGAGCTTTCAATCACTACACTTCTTTCTCATGTGAAGCCAAGCAAAGGAATTCGCAATTACAGGAGTTCATGTGTGATTGCAGGAATTTGCGATTACAGGAATTCGCAATGTGATTGCAGGAATTCGCAATTACAAGAATTCACGTATGATTACAGGAATTCGCAATTACAAGAATTCACGTACGATTGCAAGAATTCGCGATAACAAGAATTCACGTACGATTGCAAGAATTCGCGATTACAACAATTCACATATGATTGCAGGAATTCACGATTACAGGAATTCTCAGTGTGACAAAAGAAATCCGTGATTACAGGAATTTGCAATGTGATTGCAAGAATTCGCAATTACAGGAATTCGCAATTATAGGAATTCGTAGTGTGATTGCAGGAATTCGTAATTACAGAGCCAAAGAGAAGTCTTGCTCAAATCCAAGATGTTTTGGAGAGCAATTGTGGATGTCTTCAAGGAGGAAGGGTGCAGGACTGGGTTCCTAGTTTAGGATAGTTTCGTTGGACATCTTATGCCTATTAGGAGGGCAGCAAATAGGTGTCCAAGGAAGCCCTAAGTGCAGGACTTAAGGACATTGAGCCTGCTAGGAGAAGCAGAATCGTGTGATGCTCAAGGACTGATCTTTGAAGGACAAAAGAAGTAAGTGAAGGAAGCAGTTTGTCTAGCCCAAGTTCGTTGAAGGGAAGCACATCTTGCAGTGATAGAGGACAGCCTCCATGCCGTAAGTTTGCCTCATTGGAGCAGCACAAGAAGGCAATAGAGGGAAGAAGTCCCTAAGAGCTAAGGAGCAACAGTGGGCAATCTAGGAGTTGTGAACAACTTACAAGAACACCCTATGTGTTGATTCGTTGATGGACTAATGATCAATGATAACAATTCACCACAATTTTCTAGTAATCGATAGCTTCCACAAAAGATAACTTAGAATGGTCAGATCCATTCTTAGTTCGACAATTTTGTTTATCACTCATAGGATTGTATCGTCTTGTATCAACGAGGATGACAGTTCCGCAACGAGAAGACACTCAAAACAAAACAAAAAAAGAGATCAAGCCTTTTCATCAGTAAGCTTTAAGGACAAAGCTTTTTGAAGATGAAGGCAATGTTATGAATAAAATATATATAAAATAATACAAATAATGTAAACAATAATAATAATGGATAATGATTAATTAACTAGCAATTAGTTAATGAAGAGGTATGTCCCTAAGGACATGATCGTCTATGAAGAGGTACCTTCCTAGGTATATAAGCAAGCCCTCGCCATCATTTGTATTCAAATATTCTTATATATATAATTACTTGTCCTATAATGGATGTCCTTGTCTTTGAAGTATTCTAAAGATTATTGCAGTATATGAACTTTGTTCATTACAGCAGACATAAGAGTTTTTAGGATTTCATGATTAAGGGGATTGCAACGTTTTCATTGGATTTTGTCATGTATGAGAGAATGGATTATTGATTATTGAACTCCTCTATCACAACCCTAGTAAAATTTTACCAATCACTCGAACAAAATTTGGATTTGGCATGTTAAGGTTTTTCTATCTTAGTTTAATGCTTAGAGAGTGATATTCACGATGAGGATTCCAATATAAGCAATGGTTTTGATATGTAGATAATTGTTGTAGCATAATTTTCTTGGGTGTTGGTCCTTGGCACTTCCTTATTTATTCATGAATTTGTACACTAAATTACCAACCTAGATCCATCTTGACTCTGGATCTACCAAGCGTCGAAAGGGATCAAATCTCTTTTCACTCTAAAAAAGGCTTGCAACTCAAGATATTTGATCCCTCTCTGCACTTGGTAGATCCATAATTAAGATGGATCTAGGTCGGTTATATATATATATATATATATCCTCACATAGGAATACCATTAGCAAAACCAGGGGTTGTCAAAACCTAGAGCCCAAAAACGCCAATGATAAATTGTCTATTTTACCTCAATTTTATTTTAGTTTTTAATTTTGTTTTTGTATTTTATTTTCTTTTCTTTTATTTTTACTTTTATGTACTTATATACTTAGTCAAAATGTTGACTCTTCCATATTGAGCTAGAGAGCACCTCTTGGTGCAATACTATTAAACTTAAAACTTAAATTCTTTCTTTCAAAGTTTCAATATATATATATATATATATATATATATATATATATATCATGTTTTCTTGTTTCCTAATTTTTGTGGGGTCATGTTTCGAGCATGTTCTTGTTCCATATATGCATTTTCGTTTCCCCATACCATGCAACTTAGGTATAAAATGAAGGAACAATATGCCCCCACACTCAATGAAAGAAAAAATTGAAAATGTGGAGATGCTTACATGACATTAATTTTAGCTAGAAAGGGGAAATACCTTATGGAAAAATATTCACTTGGAGGAATTTGCATTAGAGGACAAACAAGCAATTGAAAACAATTTATAGAATAAGGTAGTTGGAAGACAAGACTCCAAAGGATGCAGATGACAAATACAGCTACCTTCCACTCTACACAAAAATCATTGGGGGGAAAAGAAAACTTGACAAGAATAAGCCCTCATATTGGATCAACATCAAAATCAAAGTAAAGGAATTTGACATCTAAGCCAACAATCACCCAGATGCTAAGATATAGGGGAATTCCCTACCCCCCCTTGTGTCACACATTTCAAATGTCGAACACGACATGTTAGTGACATATGTCCGACACGAGTTTGACTTTTGTCCTATTTACAGGGCATAAGTCAAACTCATTTCAAAAACAAGCTTGACTTATGTCCTACAAAACGAAATGTGTGTGACACGTGTCCAACACAAGTTTGACACCAGTTCATTCAGTAATTGGCATGGCAAGATATTCTCTTGATAAAATTGTAGATAACCTGAGTAATTGAAATTAAACGCCACCATGGAAATGCAAATCACAATGCAGTATGTTGATGTGACAAATGATTAATATATGTTAATGTCGCTTGAGCTGGAGTTTGGCCTATCTGAATTTTGAAATACATGTAGCAGACTCACACGATTACAAATATAAAGCCTTACAATATTCATCGCATAACCCTCTCCCCTAGAAACCCTGTGTTATGAACTAAAAAAAGTCATAGCAAATTAAATAAAATATTAAAATATTAAAGTATTATTTAACAAATAAATTAACTATTACAATCAGTTAATTAACAAATAATTAGTTAAAATGAAGAGACATTAGTCCCACAGGACATGTCCCTCTATTCAAGCGTGGCCAATCAACTCCTATTTAAGGAGCACCGCCTCAGCCTTGTAAACATCATTCATTTTTATCAACTATATATATATAAATATTACATTCAGAATTCTATCTGGTGTCTTGTTTACAGTTTACAACAATTTAGTCATTTTATTGCTAACAGTGGTATTAGAGCCAAAAATCTCATACGAAGCATATTTAAAACTTTTTACGTGGAGAAGCCCGTGGTTTTAAAAACAACCCATGGTAATTGCCCATGGTATTTTAAAAAGTTAGAAAAAAAAGAAAAAAGAAAAAAACAATTTACTTTTTACGTGGAGAACATTTTAACGGAGGTTTTAAAAACAACCCATGGTAATAGGCCATGGTATTTTAACATCGTGACCGTGTCATATGAAAAGACGTGACCTTTATATTTATTAAGTGGGGTGACATTAAAAATTTATCAAGGAAGTAATTAAGTATATAAAAAAGGACCAATTTATTATTTAAAAAAAAAAAAGAAGTGAAACTATTATTATTATAAGATAATAAAGTTATTTTGAAAAATTGGGTCTTCGAAAAAAAATCTAAAGAAAATGACGAATGATAACAATGACATTATGAAGAAGATCCAAGAAGACCTCAATAAGCTATGCAAACGCATAGATAACATCGAAAAGTCAGTTAATAAGCAAGATCAGATGGCCAACGAGATTTCCTTCATAAAGAGTATGATAAACCGGCACCCCAGAGAGATCGAAGTACCTTCAGCTACACAAAGCCCCAAGACTCCAAAAGGGGAGACTTCCCTAGGGCAGGGCTTCATGGGACATGAGAAGCAACAAATACCCCAAATTCACTTTGAAGGAAGCCAATATTATATGCATTCCCCCGAAAGGAACCATCTTAAAATCAAAAATGAATTACCAAGGTATGATGGAAAAAAATTTAAAGGTGCCCTAGTATGGGTAAATAATATGGATGCAATTTTTTTAGCAAACCCTCCGCTCGGTGAACAGAAAGTCATCACTGCATCTACTTACTTAGAAGCAAAAGCATACGATTGGTTTTTGTGGTGGTCATCTAAATGCACAGGTTGCTCATTCAATTGGTAAAACCTTAAAAGCTCTCTGTTAAAAAGGTTTCATGATGAAGAGGAGGATGATGTTTATGAGAGATTTGTTCACCTGAAGCAAAAAGGATCAGTGAGTGAATACACCCACGAGTGGGAAGTATTAGCAGTAAGGCAAAGAGGGTTCTCAGACGAGGAGCTGCTAAAAATGTACCGTTGTGGCTTTAAAGATTATATCCGCGAAGAATTAAAATTGCATAAACCTCAAACTATTGAGGAAGCTAGGCATGCAGCGATAATTATTGAGCGAAAATATAAACTGCACAAAACACCATATGTTACTAACGACAAGACAAAGAACCAATTCAAAGGAAAGGCGAGTAAAACCGCGTCAGAGAATACTAGTAAGTACGTTCCACCACCCTTACGAAGTGAAGGAAAACAACAAATTAACGTTGAAAGAAAAAAATATGGCAAATGCTGGAAGTGCAGAGACAAATATCATCTAGGACACAAATGCGCAACACAAAAATTGTACAATTGTGAAGCTAAGCAAGAAGAGGAATCCTCAAAAGATAGCTCTGATGAAGAGGAAAATGAAGAAAATGAAAACCCTAGTCCAGAATCAGAAGATGAGATGCCACGAATTTCCATAGCAGCCATCACAAGGATAGCTCAACCACAACCACTAAAGTTTAAAGGTTACATCAAGAAGCAAAGCGTTATTGTGATGGTGGACTCAGGAAGTACGCACAACTTTGTAGATGTCAATGTTGCAAAAAGATTGAACATCTTTGCTTACCCAGTAGCGGACTTAAAAGTTATGGTAGCAGATGGAAAAGAAATAGATGGAGTTGGCAAGTGCCATAAAGTTAAGTTGCAATTAAGCGACTATGCAATAGAGTCCAGTTTTTATACGGTTCCCGTAGGAGGAGTAGATGTTGTTTTAGGTGTACAATGGTTAAGAACACTATGCACTTATTCAGCAAATCACATAAAACAATTCTTTAAATTCAAATGGGATGGACGGAAATATCAATTGTTCGGTTTTCAGGCACCACCAACACAAGTCATCTCTGCTCAACAAATGAAGAAGCTCATTAACAAGGGGGCACCAGCATTTGTTGCGCAATGTCAGTACTTGGAATTATTATCAATAGAAGGGACTCATCAAACATCAAAGATTTCATCCTTGATCCAGAGATATGAGAAGGTTTTTCAAGATTTACCAATGAAGTTACCCCCAGAAAGGAAAATAGAACACATTATTGAAGTCAAAACTGATTCAACTCCAGCTAATGTCAAGCCATACCGTTATCCCCATCACCACAAGACAGAATAGAGCGCTTAATTCAAGACCTGCTGAAGCATGGAATCATTACAAAGAGTAGAAGTCCATACGTTGCACCCGTAGTATTGGTCAGGAAGAAGGACGGATCCGTCCAATTATGTATAGATTACAGAGGCTTAAATAAAATCACTATTAAGCATAAGTTTCCGATTCCGTACATTGATGAAATGTTAGATGAGTTACACGGTGCAAAATATTTTTCCAAGTTAGATCTAAGATCAGGGTACTACCAAATACGAGTAAGGTTAGAAGATATCGAAAAGACAGCATTCAAGACTCATGAAGGGCATTATGAGTTCAAGGTCATGCCATTCGGATTAACAAATGCACCAGCCACCTTCCAAGCCACCATGAATCAACTCTTCCATCCTTACCTTAGGAAGTTCGCATTAGTTTTCTTCGATGATATTTTAGTGTATAGTAAGACATGGAAGGAACATCTCAAACATCTGGAAGAAGTGTTGTCTGTTTTGGAAAAGAACCAGTTTTACGCCAATCTATCAAAATGTACGTTTAAAGGAAGTTGAATACCTAGGTCATATTATATCAAGGGAAGGAGTCCAAGTAGACCCCAACAAAATCAAGGCAATCAAAGAGTGGCCGAAACCCAAGAACATATCTAAGCTAAGAGGATTTTTGGGTTTAACAAGGTATTACAGAAGATTTATAAAAAATTATGCACACCTAACAGCACCCTTACGAATTTGTTAAAGAAAAATGCTTTCAAATGGGATGACCAAATAGACAAGTGTTTTGAGAAATTAAAGGAAGTGATGTCAACCACACTAGTACTAGCAACTCCTGATTTCTTCTGGGTTTGGAATTGGCACTGTGTTGATCCAGGACAACCACCCTATAGCATTTGAGAGCAGGAAACTTAATAATCAAGAAGGCTTAAAATCAACATACGAAAAGAAGATGCTCGCCATCATACATGCTTTGACAAAATGGCGCCAGTATTTGCTTGGAAGTAAATTCTCTATCTGAATTGATCACAATACTCTTCAATACTTACTTCAGCAAAAGACATTATCAACGGAACAACAAAAGTGGATGGAGAAGTTGTCAACATTCGGTTTAGAGATATTACACAAAAAGGGAAAGGAGAATGTCGTAGCTGATGCACTCTCACGTAAGGATGATGATCACACTACATGTGCTGCCATGATAGTTGTTCCGGAATGGTTGGACGAAATACGAGCCGAATATCCCAAGGATAAGGATTGTGACTCCATGATCAACAATATCAGTCAATATACCAACTTCAAGTGGAAAAATGACATCTTATGGTACAAGGGAAAAATTTATCTAACACCTCCATCCAAATTTAAAATAAAAATACTAAAGGAGTCTCACAATTCACCAACAGCTGGACATGTCGGATTCTACAAAACTTACTACAATGTCCGACAATCATTCTATTGGAAGGGTATGAGCAAGGAAATTCAGAAATATGTTTCAGAATGTGATATTTGTCAAAGAAACAAGAGTGAAAATGTTCCAACTCCAGGGTTGCTACATCCACTTCACATTCCAAATCAGAAGTGGGAAGAGATTTCGATGGATTTTATTGAAGGACTACCTGCATCTGACAGGAAGGATAAAATATTTGTAGTAGTCGACAGGCTCACTAAATATTCCCACTTTATGCCTATTAAAAAGACTAACACAACCAAACAAATCGTTGATGTGTTTTGTAAAAACATTCACAAGCTACACAGGTTCCCTAAGGTTATAGTCAGTGATAGAGATGTACGGTTTAAAGGGAAATTTTGGAAGGATTTCTACCAACAAGCAGGAATATCACTAAATATGAGTTCAGCCTATCACCCCCAAACTGATGGGCAAACCGAAATTGTTAATAAATGCTTGGAAACATATCTTCGTTGTTTCATTACAAATAAACAAAACAGGTGGACACAGTGGCTACACCTGGCCGAATGGTAGTATAATACCGCATACCATACGTCAGCTAAGATGACACCCTTCCAAGCCCTATATGGTTACGAACCACCCAAGTGGAAGGACTTTGCATCCCTTGACTCTAGGGTACCAGCTGCTAAAGACCACTTAGGAGAAAGTCAAAGGATCATCAACTTACTAAAAGAAAATCTAACCATGGTCCGAAATAGAATGAAGCAACAAGCTGACCAACACCGTTCTGAAAGAGAGTTCGAGGAGGGCGATTGGGTCTTTATTAGACTCCAACCTTATAAGCAACTATCACTAAAACAACAAGGGAAGAATAAATTGTCTCCTAGGTATTATGGACCATACCAAATAATTAAAAAGATAAGTAGCGTAGCTTATGGATTAAAGTTACCAAACAATGCCGAATCCATAATACCTTTCATGTATCAAGTCTCAAAAAAGTATTAGGGCAAAATCAAACAGCACAGACAGAAATACCAGAGATCAATGAAGAAGGAAGAATAATCCTTGAACCTGAGGGTATACTTGCTACCCGGGAGAAAGTTTTATGATCCAAGACAATTAACGAATACCTCATCAAGTGGAAGAGGTTACCAGACGAAGATTCGTCTTAGGAATCAGAACGTTTCATGCGTCAACACCCAAGCTTGCCTATGCTTTGAGGGCAAAGCATCTTAAGGGGAAGGCAATGTTATGAACTAAAAAAAGTCATAACAAATTAAATAAAATATTAAAGTATTATTTAATAAATTAATTAATTATTACAATCAGTTAATTAACAAATAATTAGTTAAAATGAAGAGACATTAGTCCCAAGGGACATGTCCCTCTGTTCAGGCGTGGCCAGTCAACTCCTATTTGAGGAGCACCGCCTCAGCCTTGAAAACATCATTCATTTTTATCAAATATATGTATATAAATATTACATTCAAAATTCTATCTGGTGTCTTGTTTACAGTTTATAGCAATTTGGTCATTTTATTGCTAACACCCTGCGGGGCCATCTGCGACTTTATCCGATGATTGTCTCTGTGTGGTGAGAGGTATTACAGTGGGCAACGGATTTAATCACAGTGAGCAACGATTTAAAACCGGGAGGACATTCTGACCAACATATTCAATGCAGAGTCCTCTAGCCATTTGATGTTGAATGCATAATGGAATGATGTGGTTCATGTGGTTCTTTAATGCGATGTCTAGCGACTCCAAAGGCTCCTAAACATGATCAACATCGGCCTCCAGCTATGCATTCATGCCACGGTCACAATGCTCCCTGCAGATGCACCAGTTCACCGCTCAGTGTTCACTGTACCAGCCACACCATGCCAGAATCTTCTCCTTATGATAATGCGCCCAGATAACTCGCAGTCCATTTAAACATGCCGTAAAGAGTGGAGAATAAAGATCAGTCTACCAATGCGTTACAGAATTTCAGGGGATTAAACACAAACAACAGAGTTTTGTAGGTAGTTTTGGTGAGCAGAGGAAACTCTTCCAACAGGATCAAAAATGTCAGAACTAACATGCAGAAAGGCTACTAAAACAAGTGGCTCAAATATGGGCAGGGCAGGAGAACACCTGCTCTGGTACCATGTTAAACACGCACATGGTAGCAACAGAATATTAAAGATAAGCAGGAGACTACATCTATTATTTGAAAATGATATACATTTATAGTACATTCGTGTGACCGTTAGGTTCCACATCCCAAGGTCTCTTGGACTTTCATGGTTGTTCACATTCTGCACCAAACCATAGAGGATTAGGTGTCCAACAAACTACAAAGACCATAACGACTTGATTAATCAATTAGGGGGACAAAAATAAAATTGATACCTAGAGCAAAACCTATAAAGAAAAGACCATACAAATTGGCACAATAAGTACAAGAACCTAGTAAAACAAAAAACAAAAAAACAAAAAAAAAAACATGCTTGCAGTTGACATTACTTGCCCCATAGACAAGCTAAAGTGGGCAAGTCCCATAGTGCTTCAACCAAAGAGAAACAATGGTGAAAGATCGAAAATCTACTTTGATTTCAAGGGCTTGAATAAAATTACAATCATTGATCCATTTCCTACTATGTTTGTCAGTGAGATGTAAAAGACATGGTTGGACATGAATGCTACTCTTTCCCATATTGTTTTTGAAGATACAATCAAGTGCCAATAGTTGAAGACAATCATGAAAGACTACATTTATGACTAAGGAGGTTATGTTTTCCTACAAATTTATGCTCTTTAAGGTTGAACAAAGAACCTATTATATTTTCTCATATTGTCATGAAGGCATTTCAAGAGCTCTTGTACAAGTACATGTCACTTTACTTCAATGATTAGACAATGTACAATTTTTTGAAAAATCAAGTCCAATGTTTGAGATTGATGCTTACAAAATGCAAACATATTAGATTGTCACTGAAATAAAGAAGAGCAATTTTGAAACATGTATAGGGGCCCTGCTTGGTTGTGTTTTGTGTAAAGATGGTGCCTTCAGTTTGCTAGATTCATTACAAAAGATGGTTGAGGGAACATGGGCTCTATGATTGCACTCATACTTGGATAATTAAATTTTGTAACTTTTACTTATGTTTCTTCAAGTTCTAATTTATTCTGATGAATCTATATTGAGTCATACTCACACAGACAATCTTCAATGCATCAATAAGCATCAAGATTATGCTTTTAATAGCCCTATACATAGCTTCATTACTTACCATAAATTCCCCTGAAGTAGTTGATGAATATAGCTTGATCACAGTCATATTCCATCTATTTGAATAACAAGCTACAACCCAAACTAACTCATAGCCAACTTATAATTGCTTTTAATAACCCTATACCTAGCTTCATTGCTTATCATAAATTCCCCTGAAGTAGTTGGTGAATATAGCTTGGTCACAGTCATATTCCATCAATTTGAATAACGAGTTACAACCCAAACTAACTCAAAACCAACTAATTTATAACAAAGCAACATGTTACTCTACCCTTTTAGAACGAATTGCTTAGATGCCATTACATAAAGTCCAAGTCACTAGTTGTAATATTACAAAGGAATTTTTTTCCCCAAGTATCCTTCAGTATCTAGGGTTTCAATTAAAAATTTAATTTTTATGTGCAACAATTCCATTCAATTTAAGAAATATACTCAAATAACAGTGTCAACTTCTAGAATTATAATAAATTCAACCATGTAATCCGCAGGGTAATCCAACTTTAATCCAACAAGCACTATTAACTTTAATGATACCAAAAATTCAGACAGATTGATAAAACTACAAAATTTTATATCAAAATACCCGAGATGGCATTAGGTCCACACTCGTTTCCTATACCTGTTCACATCAAGGTTCTTCGCACTTCCTTAGGAACCCAAGGAACGTCAATCTGCTATCAATTTCTTTAGAAGTTGATCAAACCGAGATGGCCTCAGGTCCACACTCGTTTCATGTTCTTATTCACATCAAGGTTCTTAGCACTTACTCAAGAGCTCTTATGCCTTGTGTAAGACCCACACTTCCTCAGGAACCTTAGGAACATCAATTCACTGTCAATTTCCTCAAAATTTGATCGATCTACTACAGGAACCCACAGTATCAATCTCAGAAAATCCCACTTGAAATACTTCAGACGTTTTGGCCTGTAACCATTTTACTCTGAGGGCTTGAATCATCACTGAATTACTGCAAAACCCTTCACTATATAGTTCGGGAATCTCGGCTAGACATACAATTTATTAATGGGTTCATTCTAACATAGGATCACTTTGAGATTTATAGAAGATGAAACCCCTCGCACTGTCACCCTGGGTTTGCACTACACGTGACCTTCGATTATGCAGTTTTACACAGACATTACAGGCAACTCGTCTATGATTTGTCACAGAGTGTACTAGGGATTCGTCTATCCACACTAAGCCTTAGAGTATGGGATTTGTTCCAGAATTAATGCTCTAAATTGACAGAGTATATTCGAATGGTATTTGTCCTGTTCTATCCAAGATTCCACTAGCGTTTTGACCACAAACAAACTCACAGAAAGAAGTTCATATTAGTTTGCTTCAAGTAAGGTTGCTTCAACAAAGATTTGATTGCCTTGTTAATCCTCCTCAAGCCAAAACTTCTTCAATTAACTTGTGCCAGAACAAAGTAGAAAATGGAAAAAATAAAGAGAAAATAAGTTTATCAACTAGGGTGGAATCTTTCACCACCAAAATTGATAGGGGAAAAGGTGTCTTAAAACGTCAAAGCCTTAGGCTCAAGAAAAACAAATATAAATGATCCAATCTAATGATGATGCAAAGGAATTCAACCTTGTATTTATAGATTTCCTTGAGGGGATTCTTTCCTTAATTAACTGAGTAAAAAAAAATTACAACTTTAGGTTTCTTTGCCTAGTTGCCCCAAAACTTGCCCAGACATAGGGTATTTTAGGGTTTCTCCTTTATCCAGGATTATAGCCTACCGAGATTGATAGGCTACTTCGTCTCTTGAGCAATTAATTTCACGGGAACATTACAGTCCCCCTTCCCGACATTACTTGTCCTCAAGCAATGACACGTCCACTAGACCGATGCACTGGACCCACTAAAAAGAACTCTTTGGGATGTCTTGTAAAATTCCAAGCATAGTCTGCTTTTTTGTGTTCAATTGCCAAAGGAGAAGATGATGGATTTTGAGAAGTCAAAGCCCTATCTCGGATCATATTGATTTCCTACTGCTAAAGTGCACTACCAGCACCACTTGCTAAGATACTATCAAAGGAAAATCGCCACAGCTGGACAGTCCATTTTTTAAATTCATTCCCACCTACTATAAAAATTGCTTTCTACCATTCTTGGCATTCAAGTTCATAAACGCATCCAATATATGCAATCACAATATTCCTTGATCTGCAACCACCAACATCAAGAGTAACTGATAGATATTGGCATCCTTGTTGCAAAACCTTAAATAAAAGACTTTCAAGGTCTTTAGTATCTTGCCACCCACTAACCCCACCAAATGGAAATATATGGACATCTAGTGGTTCTCCACGAGCATCCGTCCACCCATAAACAAGCCATTTCCAACAGCAAGGGAGACTCGGTGCCTTCTCGTTCCCAGTCCTGAAACAGACAAATTTCATTGCTTCTACAACAATACTTGAACCAATATCTCCTGGTCCAATTGAATTTGAAGGATGAGTACTCCCACTTGCATCATCAAATGTGGTTCTCACTGAATCTAGAGTAGCAACAGCAGTCACAAGGTTAGAAGCAATGTTATCCGAGGAACCAAATTTTGCCAAATTAAACATTGGCTCAAATAGGTAGTGCACATCATCTCGGGAAGGAAACTCTCCAAACCTATTGGACCCATATGTAGTTGACTCTCCCTGCCTTGTTTGCCAAGAATTTGCCTAACCACTGGCCATAAGCATCCATGTATCAAGTAAGTTATCTCTTGATAATGATGGTGTTTCCCCAATAGAGCGATATACCATAATCGTCCTTGAACAACTGAGCTCAAGTGCACAGATCCCGGTTGGGCTCTATGTGACATTATGGGTTGTTGCGATGTGGCATAAACAAGAGTCAAGAGAGGGATCCGACAAGCCTTGTTATACACAGTATAAACTATTTTTATATGAGTGACTAAGTCAGGCACTAGAGTCTTGCGAGCTTTGAGAATCATTTATGCCATGAGGACTTGTACAACAAGCTTAGGACATTGAAACCAAATAGAGTAGGAACACTTAAATTTACTGTTTCATCTAGGGGGGCAGCATAGTCTAGAGTCTTCCCAACTTGACTATAATTTAACAACCTCCTCTTTCTATTTGGATTGTTAACTATTGATCAAGAGGATTGCAAGCTTCCACAACAATCTGAAGTATTGCAAATGGTTCAGCAAAGGGCATATCACATAAAGTACCATGCAAGGGCAACTCTCAATGTCTTTCTAATTTCCTAGTGTACTTATACCAATCGAAAGGTTCTTAAACACCTTTGAAAGAGATTTACAAAAGTTATCCCAACCTTTTTCAAGTGTCATTAAGTAATCATTTACCAAACCAATGAAAATTAAATTGTGGCATGTCTTTTGGAGTTGTGTCAGACATTCTATAGGTACAACACCAGATGAAGGCCATTCTTCCTGCACATTCATGATATTGCCATTGCTCGTTGTCCTTTTGAAACGAAAGAGAATTGTTTCCTTAAGCAGTGAATATTCGGTGATCAAGATTCAAAAGGTTTGACACCCTGAAAAAGTTTACGAATCCGTTTGTCTAAGAGGGAAGCTTCACCACATTGGCCAAATTCCTCTCATGTGTGGAATTAATGTGGGATTTTAACTTGTATTCACCTGCATATCTATTTCCACATTCTTTGAATGGACAAATATGATAATTCTTTGGCGAATGTGTATGCATATGTGCACACAAGTTAAAATAAAGATAAAATGCCTTACCACAAACTTATGTGAACATGAACAATTTTTTTCTCTCGTATGCATGAGAAAATGTCTCTTCAACTAGGAGTTCTCTACAAATTTAAGCTACTGCGTTCATAATTGTTGGACAACTAATCCTCTATGGGTTGGTGTAGAATGTGAACAGCCATGAGAGTCCAAGAGACCTTGAGATGTGGAACCCAACAGTCACACAAATGTACTATAAATGTATATCATTGTCAAATAATAGATGTACTCTCCTGCTTATCTTTAATATTCTGTTGTTGCCATGTGTGTGTTTAACATGGTACCAGAGCGGGTGATCTCATGCCCTGCTCAACTGTGAGCCACTTGTTTTTGTGGCCCTTCTGTGCATGCTTGTCCTGCAACTTTGCCCATTTCCCTGATATAGAAAAACTGACATCTTTCCCTCATACCCAAGTGCGCATGTCTCAAATTAATTTTCTATACTGTAACTCCTATCAAATTTGTCCCTCTGTTGTGCATCTTTTGCAGACTGAAACCTCTCTCAGCCAAGCATTATTCCCATGATGGTTTTCTCTGCTCGATTGCTACCTTGTCAGAATGTTGACACTTAATGTTTCGCTAGTACAAACCCCGAATCTCAAAAGTGTTACTGTGGCCTTTTGATGCAGGAGCATTCAAACCAAGAGAAAATCATTGTATTTTAGTAGACATGGCGGGGGGGTCATGTGTTTTATGGAAGTTAGATTACTAAGTGATGAATTAATGTAATATTTAGGCTTTTGAGTGAGTAGGATAAGAATTAATTAGATGTTGTAAGGATGTTGTAAATGCTCTCGAATTAAGGAGAACGTGAGTGGTTAATAATGACAAGAGAGTTAGAAGTCAATTATAACTCTTAAGGCAGTTTCATGATTCGAGGAACTAGAGAGAGTTCTTAGGGATTAACTGGAGTTAGAAGTGGTTTTAGAGGACATTTAGGAGTCAGTTCAATAGATTAAAGGTTTGAACCAGAATTAGTTCAACAGAACCTTTCTGGTATAAGTGTAAGCCTACGGGCAGAGTGTAGGGAGGAGGCCACTGATACTGAAGATCAGGCCTGTGAGACAAAGGGTCTCGATATGTAATTAGTTGTTTATACTTGTATATACAGAGGTTTATCTCGGAACTGTGTAAGTGTGTGAAATGAGTATTTAACGATTGATTTATGTGTGAATTCGTAGGTTTTGTAACTGAGGTTGCAGACAGAGTTTTGTAGAACTACCCAAAGGAGAAGAATGATTCGGAGGAATCATAATGGATCATCGAATCTAGTTGAAGGATCAGAGCGAAACTCTAGAAAGACTTCGATGTGAGATTTCGCAGAGGTCAAGCTCAGGAGTGAGTTGAGCAGTGAAAGCGGAAGAATGGGACCTTTGAAGAAACCAGAACCACAGAGAAAATGCTGAAGAATAGCGTAAACCATAAGCAAAGAGAAGAGCAAGGAAGTGCAGAGGTGATGCACAGTAACCATTGGATCTTATAGATCAACGGCAGGATCAATTCACATGGTGGCAGAGCGCGGAAGATAGTCAGCGCCAAAGTAGTTTTTATAAGCGGAATTGGTATTTCGGGCAAGGTAGAAACCATACGTGGAAAAAATGAGTAATCACTAATTCCACACATATCGCGACACGTAGCAGCCGAGGAGATGGGAAAACCGCCTTATCGGGCGGGTATTCCCCGTACTACTTGTTCATTCGAAGTCATCGTGGACCGTTGGATCCGTTGAGTGCAGATCCACGGCAGAGGATTGTCGGACTAGTTAGGTGAATAAGAAAGGATATCAGTCGTCGATTTGATGGCGAAAGATCAACGACGGAGATTAAGTCGGATCGCAAACGTTACATGGAGTTGGATCGGAGTATAGAGGAAGGCTTTGATGCGCGGACCTGACGATCTATAGATGCAAGAGTATTCCTTTTGAAGTCCGGCTTAATCATTAAGCGCGATCGGAGATTGGAGAAGGTGGAACACAGCGAAAAGGATTGAAGCCACGAGAACGGACCGAACGATAATTATGGTTGCGAGTGTATAATTTTTGAGATTCAGAAGGTTATCGCATATCGGAGGCCGAAGGTAGAGTGTGTTGGGTGACCACGGAGAATCGCGATTGCAATCAGCGATAAAGGGGAAACACTAGAAAATGTGCAAAGGCTTTGAAAAGTGGAAAAGAGTATGTTTATGTGTATTTCTATGTGGAAAAGAGTATGTTTATGTGTATTTCTATTAAGGGGTATAATAGGAATAATGCGCGGTTGAAGGTTTATGGGTTAAGTCCGCATTAGCCAAAGTTTTAAGAGGAGTTTGGTTATATATATGCAGCAACAATGTTATGAAGGCCTAATGTGCGAGTAAGGTCTAAACTAAGGTTTATAAGGGTGGATAGAGTCCGGATAGAAGGAAATGAAAGACTGGGCTATTGTAATGAATGATTTTGTTGAGTTTAATAAGGGGGCCTTCACCATTGATGGTTGAAGATTTTGACTCGATGGTGAGTTAAAATTCCTGGGGGAAATGTGTTTATGCATTTTACATGCATACTGTGGGTGTAAGTGGGGGTAACCCTGTGTCACCTTTACCTGCGTATCAATTCTGCCCTCCGCCCATTGAAATTGCTGTCATACCTTGTTTTCTCATCATAATTGCTGCCACGACCATTTATATTTTGGATTCTACCTTGAAGAGCGAATTGTGGTATGTGTTGTTTTTTTGTGATGAATGTTGAATGATTTGCATTTAGGAAACCTTCTGCACAAAGAAATGCTCAACTTCAAAGCAACTCTCCAATTTGGATCATTAGATTCTATCCAATAGCATTGTATTCTTCTCCTGGGGGTGCTGGACAGTCAGGAAACATCTCAGCTACTGCTGTTGTGACCCTAACTGGTCTCGGCATGCCTACAATCATGAATGCATTGTAATTGATCTCTCTCACTGTTTCCTGAGCCTGTCGCTCATTTTGCATTTCCACCAAGGCACTCACAGCAAGCGTTCTTTGGATCCAAATAATCCAAGTGTTGTCTTTAGGATTGGTATTGTGACCAATGGTGAAAGGCTGGCAAGATAAATCGCGTGTTTCAACTTTTCTTCAAAATCAACATACTCTTTTTGCTGTGTAGTGGTTGAAGACCGTTCTCTGTTAGTATGTCAGACCTTATCTTGGCGACTTCCAAAACGCCTCTTGGTGGCAACTGGCAAATCATTGGTGGGAGATAGATTGTCTACCGAGCCCACAGATGTTCGTTGATGATAAGGATAATCCTCATTTGAAGTAACCAGAGTAGTGTTTGACACCAAACATCATCAGTTTCTTCCATAGAAGTTGTTGCTAGTGTAAGACTGAGCTCTCTTGTTGGATTTCAAACTTCAAGGCATTTGTCACTTCATTCGACAGGCACTCTTGGACTATCGGTATCTCTAAAAGATGGTTTCATCAATCTGTCAAACACATGAACTATTCTCTAAAGCAAGCATGCTCATACCCATTTTACCACTTGCCATGACTCCTTCTAGATAGCCATTTTTAGGAAAAAAAATTCCATCAGAATTCATCCGAGACAAAACTCCTGCAGGGGATCTACTGTGACGAACAAGGCTACTCTTGGTCGCTAACAATGGTAGGCTATTTGCTCTTTCACCTGGCGAATCAATAGCATTATAGAGAACTAGATTATGTTTGAACATGTTGTTAATAAGTTGTTCGCCAGACTGTGGGCCTTGTGCTTGGCACATCTTCAACATCTTAGAGCTGCAAAAGTTGTTTTGGGACGTCTCCATTCCATTTTCAAGCACTAAAGCAACATGATTGCGTTTGCCCACATCCTCCTCTGCAATGCTACCTGAGCTTCTCTTTCGATGGGAAGAGATATGAACAATGATTCCAGGATAATTATTGTGTTCCTCTTAAGTGTTTAAATTCTGCAAGATATCGATGGTAATCACCCTTCATCTTAAGATAAAATACCTTGGACTCACCAGATGTAGATGACGGGATAAGATGTGTATCCAGAAGGCGTAGAATGCCATCAAAAATATTACTGAGCTCAGACTCAAAGAAATATTCAATCGCAACAAGCCTTGCCACTTTCAAAAGCCATACCATCGTTGTGGAAGATTATTTGTGGGTCAGTGGCGTAAATTCCTTAGCTTCCCACTATTATTGTTGACGAATGGTGATGTATATCAGCCAGCTTGGAGGGATTGTGTATTTCTAAAGGCTTCGGTAATGCCAAAGTTAGTGCCGAATTTGGGAGCGTGGATTCTCCTTCAACTGGTTTGGATATAATCACGTCAGAATTTGGAGGTATAAAAATTTGGTGAGTTTGTTCTTGCTGAGAGACCCATCGTTGAAACCTCAGGCCGACAGTTCGAGTCTCCTCAAGTGAATTGTGCGCGCATTCTTTAGGAGTTTTGATGGGTTTTGAGTTTTAAAAATTATGTGAACAGTGAATTGGAGGGATTGTGTATTTCTAAAGGCTTTGGTAATGCCAAAGTTAGTGCCGAATTTGGGAGCGTGGATTCTCCTTCAACTGGTTTGGATATAATCACGTCAGAATTTGGAGGTATAAAAATTTGGTGAGTTTGTTCTTGCTGAGAGACCCATCGTTGAAACCTCAGGCCGACAGTTCGAGTCTCCTCAAGTGAATTGTGCGCGCATTCTTGAGGAGTTTTGATGGGTTTTGAGTTTTAAAAATTATGTGAACAGTGAATTCCTTTGTTCCATATTTTTTTCTCTGTTTCAGTGCTTGTTGCATTCCATAGGCTCCCAGCGTTAAAAGTGCATATGTGCTAGCGTTGTTGATTGAAATGAAGTCCAAAGTCAAATGATTTAAGTTGATTTTGGTTATTTTGCATCTGCAATTTTCCGCCATAATTCTAGTCGCTAAAACTAGTAGCCAACTTTATTGTTTCCTGGAGAAGTAACTACCATAGCTCGCAACTGCTCTTTGCATAGGGAATTTATAGTTTTCTGAACAAGGACAACCAAACACTGTTTTGTTAATTTCTAGTGCCAACACTAACATCAATTGAAGACTCTGAATGCCTGAGGAAAGCTATTGAAGATGTTTCATTATGCTGATGGATGTGGTTAATTTTTCAAATGGCGAGGCACGAATGAGAAGTCAATCATACAAATATTAGGACATAGAACTGCGACACAACACAAATTTATCTGGCAAAGTTATTTTAGAACTATATGAAGAGGATCTCTTGAAGCGACTAGAATCTAAGCTTTCAAGTCACTTTGAGAAAGTTGTATTCCGCATTAGCATCAACATTTGAATGTTGAGCATTGAGCATTGAATAAGGCAGTCTCTTTGGCATTGAATTGTTCAAAACTAAATGGGGGCAGTTGAAATTCCACGACCTGGAACTACTGTATGCTGCTTTAAATACGTTGAAGGCTTGCATATTTCATATGTTCAATCATATTCAATTGTGATTTTGAATTGATTATATATCTTTACGACTTGGCTTATTTATATATGGCTTGAGATCAAGAATCTGTATTTGTGAAATTCACCTTATTTTTCAATGAAAATGGCCAAAATCAATGAAGTATTAGAGTTCCTCAAAACTCTGATATTGTCTACTACTCATGATACATTAAAAGGTCAGAAAAGTTTCTCACACAAACATTTAGGTCTATCTACAAAATGACCAAGAGAAAATTGACTTTTTGCAGCTTGAATCTCAACTACAGCGAGCAGAATTACAACAATGGAGTCATCATTCTGAACCTGTTTTTGTTCAGAACAATGAAACAGACTCCCATAAGCAACAAGTCAATATTGTTGAAATTGATTCAGATACAGTGCCCAATAAAGCAGCAAAGTTACATGCAAATGCAGAAGTTCAGTTTGCACTTCCCAAGCCCATCATCAAACCTTGGGAAGAGCTTGTCCACAACAAGCACAGCACTGGTCTTGGATATGACAAGGACGTGTCCTTTCATATTCCAGATTACTCAAAGCCCATCCAGTTTCAGAGTGTTGGATTACTTCATGACAGTTCACCTTCAGCTGTTCCAGATTCTACCCCTCCTCCACAGCAACAGCAACAACAGATTGTGTAAAGCCAACATTGTGACCGAGTTTGCCATATGAAAGATCATTGTTTTGATCTTCATCCATGTAAGCATTGTCATAAAACCAGTCATTCTTCAAACAGATGCTTCAGAAACAAACATCCTGCAAGAACAAAGATTCATCTTAGATGGATCGCTTCTTGGCAATGGGCTTCTACATCCAAGAAGATATTTCGCTCATACAACAGGATTTGTTCTCGAATATGAAAAGTCTTGCAGTTGAGATTTCTTCATCTTCTCACCTTGTATCTAACAGGGGGGAAAATGATGGTCATCTACAAGCTTCAAAGCCACATCAAGCGAGCCTGAGCCACAACCTACCATCCGAGATTCAGAGTTGTAGCCAGAGACAAAGATGCCCTTGAGCATGCCTTCAATCGATGATACCTCTTCAAAGAATTGGGGACACTTCCTTTAGCAGAAGACTTCAGCTTCTTGCCAGTTTTGGAAGAGTTCCATGAATTGCATTAAGCATTCAAGAGTTGTTGGTCATCCTTAAACCATCACAAGTTGAGACCTCCCTTTTCAGGTTAAGGTTCTCCCTTTTATGCAGGGTGAGACCTCCCTTTCATGGTTGAAGGTTTCCCTCTTCAAAACATTAGGAGCACTTCCTCTAGCAGAAGACCTCAGCTTCATGCCAGAATTGGAAGAATTCCAGGAACTACACTAAGCGTTCCAATGTTGGTGGTCATCCTTAAACCATCGCCCTTTATACCAGTATTTCAGAGAGCACATTCAGTCTAGTGCTACCATGTTTTTTGCATACATACCCAATAGGATTAAGGGGAGGAATGTTGGACACCTAATCCTCTATGAGTTGGTGTAGAATGTGAACAGCCATGAGAGTTCAAAAGACCTTGGGATGTGGAACCCAACGGTCACACGAATGTACTATCATGTATATCATTGTCAAATAATAGATGTACTATCCTGCTTATCTTTAATATTCTATTGTTGCCATGTATGTGTTTAACAATAATGACAAACATGTAGTTCCCTCTTCATGTGCCTATGAATGCTTTCCCAAAGCATCCATAAAAGTCTTTCCATAACCTTTATAGTTGCAAAAGGAAACCCTTGGGGAAAGAGATTCGGGCCTTGGCTCCTTCTCTTGCTGCCCTAGAGAGATGATATCATCCTAATCTTCAATCTTTTCTTATTCCACTGAATCATTGCTTATGCAATGAGATTGACCAGCCCAGACTTGTTGTCTTGTATCTTTTCCATATTCAATATTTGCATCTGCTAATTGATCTGTAGTGAATGTTTGAAGACCATCACCATGCCAGTTTCCTTCCTTTATTAAATTTCCATGAGCACCTATTTGCTTCTTGTATAACCATGACCAACCATTGTAATAAGCATTTGTTGTTAAGTTGTGTTCAAGGTCAAACCCAGTCATCAAGCTATAAGAGGGGGTACTCCAATCTTCACCTTCCTCCCTGCCAACGATACCTTCATTCTTTCCTTCAGTATTTCACATCTCTAAAATTTGAATGGCGTTGTTATGAAAAAGGGTGTCCCTTTCCCCGAGAAGACCATTCTATTCCTTGATATTTGGTTGTTTTTTATCAACACCATTCCCTCGAGATATGGTTTCATCTTTAGGATTTCCAAACTATTTGGGAGGATACAGCTATGTCCATGTTTTTGCCTTTGTTTTAATTTCTCTTGTACTTTATTTTGTGGACTTGGGCTTATCATTAGTGTTGCTTGAATTGTTTTTCTTATAGTTAGCCCAAAGATCGTCCCATTTCCATATATATGTTTCACATTGTGTGTTCTTATCATCGAGCTCAAGGAATGGATCCCCTTCATTCTCCCTAGATGTTGCAGCCTTTTTGTTAAATTCTTCTAATTTTGTAGGGGCCACTTTGCTCCCTACTTGCAATCTTTTAATAGTTTTCATTTGTTGCTCTTCTAACTTCTGCCAAGACTCTGCAAATTCCTTGCCAAAAATTTTGTCTAACTACTCCATCTTCAAACACCATCTAGGTTGGCAGGATCTCAGCTCTGATACCACTGTAATATTACAAGGGAATTTTTGCCCTAGGTATCCTTCAGTAGCTAGAGTTTCAATAAAAAATCTTTTTTTTAAGTGCAACAATTCCATTCAATTCAAGTAATATACTCAAATAATAGTGTTGACTTCCACAATTATAATAAATTCAATAGTGTAATCCACAGGGTAATCCAACTTCAATCCAACAAACCTACTTACTTCAATGATATCAAAATTCACACTGATAAAACTACAAAATTTTCTATCTAAATACCCGAGATGGCTTCAAATCCATATTTGTTTCCTATTCACGTCAAGGTTCTTCGCACTTCCTCATGATCCTTTATGCCTTGTACAAGACCCACACTTCCTCAAGAACCCAAGGAACGTCAATTCACAACCGATTTCCTTAGAAGTTGATCGATCTGAGATGGCCTCAAGTCCACACTCATTTCTTATTCTTGTCCACGTCAAGGTTCTTCGCACTTCCGCAAAAGCCCTTTTGCCTTGTACAAGACCCACACTTCCTCAAGAACCTTAGGAACATCAATTCACTATCAATTTACTCAAAAGTTGATCCATTTGCCACAGGAACCCACGGTATCAATCTTAGAATATCTCGCTTGAAATACTTCAGACATTTCAGCCTGTAACTGTTTTACTCCAATGGCTTGAATCATCACCAAATTACTGTGGAACCCTTCACTGTATAGTTCAGGAATCTCGATCTGGCATACCATTATTAATTCGTTTATTCTAACATAGGATCACTTTGAGATTTACAGAAGATGAAACCCCTGACACCGTCACCTTAGATTTGCACTGCGCATGACCTTAGATTTGCACTGCGCATGACCTTAGGATATGCAATTTTACACTACGCATTATAGGCATCCCATCTACAATCTGCCACAAGGTGTACAAGAGACCTGTCTGCCCACGGTGAGCCTCAAAGTATGGGAATTGTTCCAAAATTGCCACAGAATAGATCTGAATGGTTTTTGTCCCATCTTGTCCAAGATTCCACTAAGGTTTGACCACAAACAAACTCACAAAAAGAAGCTCAGATTAGCTTGCTTCAGGGAAGGCTGCTTCAACAGAGATTTACTTAGCTAAAACTTCTTCAATATAGAGAAAAATAAAGAGACAATAAGTTTATCAACTAGAGTGGAATCTTTCACCACCAAAATTGATAGGGGAAAAGGGATCTTAAACCTTCAGAGCCTCAGGTTCAAGAAAAACAGAGATAAATGATCCAACCCAATGATGATGCAAATGAATTTAACCCTCTTGTAATTATAGATTTGATTCTTTCCTTAATTGATTAAGTAAAATTCACAACAAACCCCAACTTTGGGCTTCTTTGCCCAGCTGCCCCAAAACTTGCCCAAACATTGGGTATTTTGGAGTTTTCCCCTATCTCCAGGACTATAGCCTACAGTGATCGATAGGCTACTTTGACTCTTGAGCAAATAATTTCTCGGGAACATTACACTAGTAGGTACGACTGAATGTATAAGTTGTTACACAAAAAATCAGCATTGAAATCAGTTTAAAATAGTAAAAATAATAATAATAGATGAATATTTACATCTCTACAACAGTCACTACAAAGTCATCCTCCCCAAAAAATTGATTGTTCCCTCCCAAATTTTAAACAGCTCAATCAGAGCTAGCATATAGCTAAATTTAACTTATGCTATGTTTATTATAATTCGCGTTTACTTAGGTTTACTACCTGCAGCCAGCATCTATTGAGCAAGATATAATTTAAAATGGCAATTTTAATGTTCAGGTAGGATTCAAAACATCCTTAAGATCAAATTTTCAACATGTAAAATAGCATTGGTCGTCATTCAGAGAAGTGGTACCATCCCAAACCCCTGCCTACAATGATTTGTTTGCAAGCCAGAAAAGGAATATGACAGTCATTTGGTCAAATCCCTTTTTCAGTATCTTATAATGAAGCTTGGGACTGCATCATTTCAACCACAGTCATGACAAAGATTTAAAACCAAATTCTGAGAAAGAATTGAACTCTTGCAATCCATGTTCCTTAACAAGAACAGAATTTATACCGTCAACAAAAATTGATCAAAACAGCAGTTGATAACTTGGTAAGTATGCAAAACGATTGCATAATAGAATACAAATGAATAGCATAAGACGTTTATATTATAACTTTACTGCAATGTTGGAAGAGTGCTTCTCAAACACCTGAAATTTTGCCAATTCAGTGAAACTCATTTAACTCATCAGTCGGCCTAATATGAGAATACAAAATCAAAAACCTACATTTCGAACAACAACAAACTGTAGAGTAAAGAACAAGCTTTTGAGACCCTTTTGTGTACAAACCATGATAATGTTAAGATCTTCTTGTGGAATATTCTCCAGCGACACCTGCTTGATTGCCACAAAATCTCCATTCTCCAAGTCCAAACCCTTGTAGACACGCCCATAAGCTCCCTTTCCAATCTCATCCCCAAGGATCTGCCAACAAAGAAATGCATGAGGTTTTTGCTTTGAAAAACCCTAAACTGTAGCACTGCAGAATGCCATCACTTTTTCCCAGCGCTAGGGTCAGAATCTTGTCTTGAACATGCCAGGCCTCCAAGGTAGGAGTTCCCACATTTGGCAAGAGTAGAATCTCGAGAAAATGGTGGATATATAGGAATATCAAAATTTTCAATCAATTTGCAAGAACTTGAACCTTGTAGGCAACAGTACACAGACTTGGTAGCAGGGGAAGTCGGGGAATTTTCTGCAAAGTTTGTGACAGTTTAAGGTTTATGGAGGAGGTACTAGGCACATACGCTAAGGC
Source organism: Pinus taeda (assembly GCA_000404065.3). Lineage (NCBI taxonomy): Eukaryota > Viridiplantae > Streptophyta > Pinopsida > Pinales > Pinaceae > Pinus > Pinus taeda. Next base: position 408,401 of record APFE030353238.1, read on the forward strand.
TTCCATGACGTTGGTGAGTTCAAATTCGAGGGGATAAAACACTAAGCCTGGAATCCAGCATTTAACTATGTTGGCAAGAATCCAAATGTCATTGGGAGAGCAATGAGCCTAAGGGGCAAATTCAGGCTGTGCTCAAAAAGAGCAAATTCAACCTTCTACCAGAACTGCAACCTTCGAATTCTTAAGCATGTAGAAAATTCAGGATTTTGACCAATGGGCAATAATTTCGAAACTCATGTACAACAACACCTGGCATGCAGAGGAGTTTGGGCTTTGGCCAGGTTAGCAAGCGCTCGAATCCAATGGACTATAAGCTCAAACCATGCACCTGTTGGGCTCATGAAGCTTGGACGTGCAAAGTTTAGACATTGTGAAGGAAATGATGAGCATAAGAGCAAATTCTTTTGACCAGAATTCAAATCTCATGAGAGTCACGGACTAAGGCTAGACCATAGAGTATAGTACTCCGCCAAATTAACAAGATTTGAAATATTACGGTCGTCTACGCTGAAATTAAAGAATCCATGGCCTTTGAAGCTAGAATAATGAACAAATACTAGCACATTTGCAGATGCTGAGAAAAATGAACTTGCTGTTAATATACTCACATATTTATCGTTCAAAGTTTTTGATTTATGAAAATGCGAGGATGATGGATGCCTCGACATGACTACAGTTGATTTTCTGCGTTATCCCACTGCGGGATCCAAACCTCATTTCCAACTCCAGCCTACAGAATGTTCCGGTGATAAATACAAAAAATTGAACGTTTTCCACGTCTAGACAGAAACCCTTGCGGAGATCCAATTTACAGGGCCGAAAATGTGAAAAATGAGCATTGCCCGGCCTTTCGAAAGGGCTCGCGTGCGGTGAAAAACCCTAATTGTGCCCTGAGATACCAGCAGGCCCGGACAGAAAGAAGCAAACTTCAGAATTCGGCGAGGGGTTTGGTTTCCTGGCTCCGTAAAGTGGTTAAACAGTGGACTTGTTCTGCGGCGTGAGCCGTCGATGCTGGCGAAGGAGGGCGCCATTTAGGTAGACTTTGGTCTCTGGGTATGAGCTGGATGCCAAGATGAAGAAAGGAAATCAAATGGGATTGTGGGCCCTATCAGGGGGTGGAAGTCCCCGTCTGAGTTGTAAGGGGAAGAAATCTTAGGGAGTAAGGGTGTGGGTAGGTGTATGAGTTGGAGGGGGGGGTAGGCCAGCCAAGAATATCCATGTAGGGTATGGTGGGTAGTTTAATTAATGATCGGGACCACCGTGTGAGGTGACGTGGCAACAATATACACGCATGCACTTGTAGGTGATTAGACAATTCTTTGAGCGCAATTCAAGTGGGAATAAACTTTCATATTAAAAAACAAACTCTCACATCTTGTCAGGCTGTAAAAAGTTCAGCTGAAAATGCCAGTTTGTGGGAGTGATTAATGCTGATTTTTAATGATTAATTTCATTTTCAAGAAATATTGTTTTAAATATCCACAAACATTTTATAATAAATTGTATATATAAAAACAGTTTATATACAAATTGTATATATAAACAATTTATAAATAT